>JARLTB010000026.1:4032500-4242500 GCA_030141615.1 Unio pictorum
TAATGCAATCCGAGCGTTATATTGTACCCATGAGTCCTTATGCGTAATGTTTTATAAATGAAACGAAATCAGAGCGTCATATTGTTCCCATGAGTCCTTATACGTCATGTTTTTTTGTTTTTTTTATAAATGTAACGAAATCAGAGCGTCATATTGTTCCCATGAGTTATACGTCATGTTTTTTTTATAAATGTAACGAAATCAGAGCGTCATATTGTTCCCATGAGTCCTTATACGTCATGTTTTTTTATAAATGTAACGAAATCAGAGCGTCATATTGTTCCCATGAGTCCTTATACGCCATGTTTTTTATATAACTGTAACGAAATCAGAGCGTCATATTGTTCCATGAGTCCCCTTATACGTAATGTATTAATACATATAACGAGATCAGAGCAACATATTGTACCCATGAGTCCTTATACGTAATGTTTTTTTTAATAAATGTAACGAAATCAGAGCCTCATATTGTTCCCATGAGTCCATATACGTAATGTTTTCATAACGGTAAGGAAATCAGAGCGTCATATTGTACCCATGAGTCATAACGTAATGTTTCTTTAAATATAAGGTCAAGCTACTTTGTGATATCTCGTACTATACAAGTATCTACTTTGAAAGACAACGTCACGAACACAAAACCAGATTACAAAGCACAGAAGCGTTTGATTTTTTTTTTTTGGCGTACAGTACATAAATCATATAATTTCACTATTAATATACCAAAACCATGGCGTAAATAAGCAAACATATTGAAAGCCGATTGCATACAGCATTATCGTCACGATACAGATGATGCAAGAGTTCTGCACGAAGATATTATCTTGTATGGACAATTCAGGTACATGAATAATTATAAGCTGCGATGATCATATTGAATATTCATTGTCATAAACTACCTTGCGGATTACGAAATGAGCGAACATTTTTAAGGAGAAATAATGTGTATGCTACATGTAATAGAACAACACATACGACAGTAAATCGCCATGAAATGCACATACGATGGCTCTCTCCTATCCTTTACATAAAATACTTAATTATTATAGTTATACCAGTTGATAGCGAAACTGGAATTTAGCGAGCCAATATAGGGATAGCCGGGAATAATTAGATCAAAAGTTTTCCTTATATACATGAAAAAGTATTATTTATTTGCTTTTTCAGACCCCAGAATTGTGATACTTGGAGCGGGAATTGCGGGCGCCACAGCAGCCAAAGCTTTACACGATAAAGGATATAAGAACATCGTTATTCTTGAGGGATCAAATAGAGTCGGAGGTCGCATGAAGGAAGTGATGATTGGCGGGATCACCGTTGAGGGAGGAGCAGGTTGGATCCACCCGTCCCCGCAAACTATAGTAAAAAGTCTCGCAGATAGGGTTAATCTCTCTTACGTTCCCTCAGACTCCAATGACTATGTTGTTCGAGATAGCAAAGGAGATGATGTCACCGATGAATATAACACACGTTATGATACAAGTTTCGACCCAGCTTTTAGTTTTCGCGGCAGATACGCAAGAGAAGCGAATGCAAAATGTAAACCAGATTTTACAGTACGCAGTGCCTTATTAATGGGAGGTTGGGAGCCAATATCTCCTGTTGATGACGTAATAGAAGTCTTTAATATAGATGGGAATTATTCATACCCTCCTGAAGTCCTCTCCGGTTTGAACGCTTTCTTTGGCGCTTATACTGGGAGTCCAGACTTCAGCACCACAGACGACTTAATAGTCACAGATAATAGAGGCTACTCGCAAATCGTCAGAAGTTTGCTAGCCGATACTAAGCCAGATGGAGACCAATGGCTGCGTCTGAATAAGGTTGTTACAGCCATTGAACATAAAGATGAAGGCATTCTTGTACACACCAGAGACAACATGATTTATTCGGCTGACTATGTGATTGTGACTTTTAGCATAGGTGTTCTGCAAAATGACGACGTTCGATTCTCTCCAAACCTACCTGAATGGAAAAGAGATGCCATTTACCAGTTTCAGCAGGGGCATCTAATGCATATTTACCTTAAATTTGAAGCGATGTTTTGGGACGAAAATGAGTTTATACTATACGCCAGTGACAGGAGGAACTACTACAACATGTGGCAGAATGTCGACAAGAATTTTCCGGGTTCCAACATTTTGCAAGTGTTAGTTGTTGGGGATGAAGTAATCCGGTTAGAGAGAATGAATGACAGTGCTATACTAAATGAAATAAAATCGGTGCTCAGGACCATGTACAGTGACCTCGACATTCCTCAACTCATCGATTATTCCATTCCTCGCTGGATTTCAGATCCCCTCTTTAGAGGCGCCTTTTCAAACTGGCCATCAGGATATCCGCTGGACACGTTCAACGACCTCAATGCACCCGTTGGCAAGCTATACTTTGCTGGTGACTATGGTGACCGTTTTGAGTACGGAACTATTCAAGCTTCATATATTTCGGCACTCAGGGCTGTGGATAATATAGATAAGTGTGTCCGTCGGCTGGATTCATGTCCAACTCCTTACCAACCAAAGAACGATGCATGCGGATGCACTTAACATGGAGCAAACAATTATAATGCACGCGCCAAGTTAGACGATGAAGCAGTTTTATCATCAGGTTTCGTTTATTACGAAACTATGCATATACGATATTGTGTAATATTACACTCTCGACTATTTTTTAATTATCCCCTTAAGATGTTCATACAGTCAAATGTTCCATAAAGTCATCAGGATAACGATGACTTGAATTTAATTCTGTAATTCTTAATTCTGTACAGTCTTTTGCAGAAAGATGCCAAAAACTGTTGCGTTTGCTCGATCCTTTTTTGTGAAGTATGAATTAAAAAATAGATATATAATTTTGTATTGATTTTGCATTGCAATGTTGGTCCATTTGTAATTTTTTTGTAATATAATCTCATAGAAAACTGTACTAGTCGTATCTAATATTGATTGTTGCGGATTTGCAGACATATTTTAGTTGAAGTTGTAATAAACGTTTACAAAATAAATACGAAAACGGAATATGCGAGTGAACATGTTTAGAACATAAAGTAGAGGTTCGGAAATTGCTCTATGGCACGATGAACCGGATTTGTCAGCGACATTCGACAACCGATATGTAGTCGATACTTTTCGTGCGTTTGGATTGTTGACTGTCAAACGTGCAAGAATGGTAAGTTTCCCGAACGAATTCCCTACATAGGTACATTGATCTTTGATGTATTGGAAAGCCTGATAAATATTTCTCAAAATATCAAAGATTTTCCAATGAAGAGAGGTCACTTTGTAAAACCATGACTCATTAGAAAAAAACTAAAGGAAAACTAACTTTGACCGCAGTTGCAGCAATTAAATGGCTTAAATCACTCACGTACTGCTAATATCAAACAAACCATGAAAATAAGTTCCACTGCTTGGATTAAAGTGTCATGTAATTCCAGTTTATAATGATAACTGTGTACCAGACGAATTGTAGAATCACAAACAGGCAAACCTGTAGACTCCTTATGCAATTTCATTATTTCCGCTGATAACAAGATAGAACTAGTTTAACCTTTTGACAGTTTTACGATTGTAATCAATTGACGATTTATAACTGTTAGATCGTGTAATCTGATACAGGTTTTCAATCAACACATAACATATTGTGTCTTAAACAAATCTTAAAGACGCTTGCTCATTACAAAGTTTGATGGAATCAGAGGAGATAATACATTTATATAGTTATAAGTAGCTATTTTACTGTGAATATACTCTGATCAAAGAAAGATGTATCGCAATTGAACATATATTTATAATGCAAGATATACTGCAACTTACTAGCGACTACAAACGATACCATGCAAGCTTTGAAAGTACTGAATGTCTTATTGAAATAAATCATGTATATTTTAATAAGTAACAAATTCATGATGTATTGTTTTAATAGTTGAAATGATCTTAAAGTTTGCACAGTGATGTCACATAACTCAAAGTTAAAGAACACTTTAAATCATTTTGAAAATAATGCACTAATCAAAACCGACATCTATAATAGTATTGGAGTAGGTACGGCAACATTTGCTAAAGTTATCAAAGTAATTGTTTATGCAACATTTAATTTTAAAGATCTTACGTACCGTTGTTCCATCGATCGATTTAATAAGTGAGATGTAGAAGAGTGCTTGCGGAATGGACAGCTACATACTTTTTAATATATAATTAGAAATACACATACCGTGTCATGTTATCCTCTTTGGTACTTTGACTTTGTTGTTGTTGTTATGGGTTATCGCCATTTTCAGTACGACATGGTCTATTCATGGCGCCTAGTATAACCAGTGCAGGAAGAACCACCAACCCACGGTAAGCTACTGGTTGTAACATGATAACCAGGTAGATTTTTCGGATTCACAACAAAATACTTTTGACAATGGTATAAATACAATGTTTAGTAATGAATGACTTGAATGAGCAATTCAATTATGAAAACGTGATGAAGAAAAATATAAACAAATTACTCAACAAAAGACAAACACACGGTAAGTTATACAAATAATATTACCGGAACAATAATTACAAAACAACAAGTTCAGAAATAACCCTAACCCCGCTTGATAAGAATCCTACTGTACTATACATTTCGTAATATTGTAGCCTTTTATTACTTATATAAATCCTTCGTTACGTCGTAAAGAAGAATATATTATTCTGTGTAAACCAAAGCTAAAAAACATCCAAAAAATTGATGTGGTAGTGACACGGTGTTATCATATACGAGGAATGATACGCTTATATACCTCTACAGCTGGAGATCTGCGAGCCCGTATAGCTTATTGGTGTGGTCCGTCTCAGATTTACATCATATGACGGACCCGCTAGTATCGAAAGTTGATTATATGTAGGTTTGTCTGTTTTCCGTCCATAGTGTGTGTGTGTGTGTGTGTGTGTGTGTGTGTGTGTGTGTGTTTAATTTTTTCTATCGTTTAAAAAATTTTGATATAGGGTATATACACATTCTAACTTGTGTTTTGCTACTTCTCAACCCTGGCTTGTTTCGGAGTTATTTAATTTAGTGATCCAGGCCATTGGATCAATGTTGTCCAGTGAATGATATTTTGTATTTGGCTATTTGTATTGTATGTTATCTTTGCGAATTTGTTGTCCTGGCTTTCCTGATAAAATTTAATTCAATTTTTATTTATTTTAATTAACGTACTTAAGGACGCATTTGAATGTATGTAAAGGTTATATAATTGTATAGTTTATTTGCAAGAATCAAGATTTCCTATTTTACTCGGTTATCGTTAATTAGAAAATTGAGAAAATTGGGTATAAGTTACCTTTTGTATAAATATTCCAAGTTGATGAGTATAGTTTGTTCCGTTGTATTATCAAATTCCAGTTTGTTGTAGCATTGGAAGTTCCATATATCATATTCAAAGTTCAAAAACAGTTCATTAATAGAGCTGGCTGTAATATAATTTACTTAACATATGGTTCAGATCATGAGGATGTTTCTGCACTTGCAGCATTTGCGTCTAGCTGAAACCAGTAGTTGGTCCTCGTGGTGTCTCCTGCCGCACGCTTTTTGTTAGATAAAATGATAATCATATTGGTTTCCATATACAGTTTTGTCCGTTTTACATTCAAATCGATGAAAATATATAACATTATTTTGAATTTGGCAGTTTGTTAACTTTTTTTAGTTCACTTTTGCTCTTTCCAAATCTAATTCCCATCCATACGGACTTCCAACGAGTGTACATGCCGAGTTCTAGAGAAGTCCATCTCTTTTCCTCAGCGCTCATAATTCTTTGAAATTTCAGTTGCTCGTTCAGACGTCGATACTTTGAATTTCGTATAAATTATAACTGAGTAACTTTTTCTCCCCCTAATAATTACTTATAGTTTCCGTCCATCCATACGGAATTCCAACGAGGATATATTAAAAGTTCTAGACTAGTCGAATTTCATTCATCTGTTTCCATAGCAAAAATTTCATAGAGATTTCAGTTAAGCCAGCGTGTCCATCTCTATTTTTCATAAGCTTACATACCTCAAAAACTTTAGACCCTGACTGACAAGGCAATCCGTAATGTAAAAGCGCTTTATATTCGGTGAGGTATTTATATACAGATATTGTCTGTTCAGTGAAGGCATCAAAAACACTTGTCGCACGCGCAATAAGATGAACCGAAGTCACTTTTTTTAAATACGTCAATATACATTATTCACCCACGGGTATCGTTGTTCGCCAAAAACGAAACTCTAGTAAACTAATTAAATAAATAAATAGAAAGGGTTTATACAATTCAGTGACAATACCTCCCTCCTTAAAAAACGTTATAACACTTTTGGCAAAATCCCGGAATGTGAACAATCATTGTTACAACATTCATGTTTCGAATACTGAAGCAAAATGATTTCATAATTACACGCTAATTATAAAATTAAAACATCAGCAACCACATTTTCTGATCCTCGAATCTCCTAATTTCGGAAACTATGCGGTTGCAAAGAAATTGCGTTGGCAACGTATGCCTTGTTCCAGTAAAAGAGAGGCTGATGGTCCGATTTTAAGGTAAATTCCCTCCCAAAATGATACGTATCGAATATTCCTATCCTCGATACCAAGGCTAGGCACTCGATCTCAATCACGGAGTAGTTTTGCTCCCTAGAGAGCAATTTCCTACTTGCATAAGCAATGGGCAATATCATCCCCTCTTGCTCCTGTTGCAAAAAAGGCCCTAAGACCCGCATCGGATGCATCAGTTCTGCGTCGAAAAAAGTGACTTTGTTAAATTGCCGAAAATCAATGCAAAAACGGTTTGCCCGTCTCTGGTTCGGACCGAACGGTACTCTAGTTACTCTTCCTTTAGAGACCGTCTTCTAGCAAACATCGCACGAGCGACAAACCCTCGCTACTGCGCTATTAAAACCAGGATAATACAATTTTCTTAATACCTTAACTGTTATTGTTTTTTTTTGGTCCTCACATGACCTCCCGTACCCGAATTTATGCGCTACCTTGAGTACGTGTGACCTAAGTCTCTGGCGAATAACCAGCTGCAGCAACTTTCTAACATTGGTCGGAGTATAATCTCTATACATGAAACCTTTTCGGAAAATAAATTTAGAGAACCTGTTTTTACACTTCCTCACGGTACCCGATAATGCTTTCTCTGCGGTTGCACGTAGAGACACATCACGTTGCTACTCATTCTGAAATTTCTCGGGAGATATCAATAATGGCTTCCGGTACTTTTAATTTGCGTAAAGGTTTGTTTTCTTGCTTTGCTTGAGCCCTAGTTTGCACAACTTGGATGATCGGGAATCTGAAGTCGGACATGGTTGGGAGTCTATATCCCTGTACATTTCCAATCGTAAGTTCATAGATCGGGATGACTATGCACAGAGCTTCCATGGTTCCATTTAAGAAATGGTTTCGATAACTATCCTTGCGACATGAACGTGGTCAATGGTTTGGTCTAGTAGCATACATGGCGATTTAAATCCAAGCAATTGATCCTTATTTGTCCTTGTGCCTTACCTGTTTATTTCTCAGATTTCCCTGGGTTTTTGGTCGTTGATCGGATTTCCACCTTTGCTGTCTCGCGAGATAAGATTTGGACCCACCCCGAGTTCAGCGAATAAATATATGCCTGTGTGGCCAGGTCATAAATATTCGTGAAGGATTTTTCCCTCAATAATAATTATAACTCTTTGCCACAGGTTTTCAATAGCTGGTCCCGAAGCAATAAATCGACAAGACCCTCAAACGTCTTGACGACTTTACCACATTCCACCCATCGCTGTAAGTAAATGCACGTCCTGCTTCGAACTGGGTGAATGTCTCGCCTCTCTCGGGTTTGCTGTAATTAAACTTCTTGCGATACTCTTGTTCGGTTTGCCCGAATTTCTTCAGCAGTGCGTCTTTCAAAGCGAGATAAAGCAGCGCATCGGCAGCGGATAAAAGGGAATAAACGTCTAATGTTTTACCGTTTAATAATGCACTAAGATCAAGTGACCAATCTTCCTTTTTCCATTTTTGTACAGTGGCATACCTTTCAAACCTGTATAGATAACTATCCATGTTATCTTTGTCGTCCTCAAAGGGGGGGCAAATTTCCCCTTCCCTTTTAGTTTGCAATAAATCAAAATCTCTTTCATACCCCCTCTTCTTCTCCATTCTTCTATTTGCAAAGTTTCTAATCTCGCCTGTTTCTGCCTTCTATCTTCCTAACCTCCTCATCTTTTAGCACTTTTATCCTATTTTCCCCGCTTCCCTTTCCCATTCTATTATTTCTTTTTCAACCAAATTTTCTAATTCTGTCTTTTTCCTCTCCGCTTTTTCTTAATCTAATTCTATCTTCTCCTTTTAAAGTCCATTTTTCTTTCTTCGACTTCCCTTTCTGGCTTTCTTTCTTGGGCTTCCCTTTCTAGTTTTTCACTTTCGGTCCTCTTTTCTAATTGTATCAACTCCCTCTTGGCTTCCTTGTTTAGCTCTTGTTCTTCCATAGTGATTGCCAGTTGGTTTTAAATGAAAATGGCAAATGTATCCCGTTTATTATCAGGGATCACGCTACCAGGGGAAGTGGGCGACTAAATCGCATAAAATGTAAACTTCGCCTTTTTCTGTTTGGATAGCGAAAACGACTTCTCCCTCTGATTTTTTTAGAGGTAGATTGACTGATTCCCCCCCCCCACACACACACACACACACACACTTTATTGTATAGAGGCTCTCGCCTTAGCCAGGTTAGCTCTATTATTGTGTTGTAGGGAAATTTATTTATCAAGCTGTCAGTAGCTAGGACAAATTTTGATATCAATTACGCCGACAAACAAACTATTGCACATTCACTGGCATGTGTTTTGAGAGCTGATTAACCATTTACCCTTTCCCGAGTAAGTTAGCAGCAGTACCACTCCCCGATTTCCACAGGTTATCCCTTGATCATAAAACACACAAATGTCTGTTCGGAAGCTTTAACAACAGTAAGTAAATAGCAATTTGTGATCTGGATATATTAACTGCCTCCTGTACATATATATATATATAATGGCATTTTCTGTCCTGTTGATATTGATGGAAGTTATGAAATTCGACAAAGATGAACTGAATTGGTATTAAAGTGAGAAATTCTAGCATCTTGGATTAATTTCAGAGAAATTATGTCACATGACAGGTTTGTCCAGGTAAAACGCTATATGCAATTCAGTGATGATATCAGTCAAAATCTTCAAGGTGACAAATTGCCTAAATATAGAATTCATATTAGACCACTGTAATCGGCAATTCAAGCTAGAATATGTTCGAAGCAGAGAAATATATGTGAATGAAGCCATGATACCATTAAAAGGAATACGTGAAATCAAATAATACATGAAAGACAAAACCTGTGAAGTTTGGCATCAAGTTAATGGTCCACCTTAGGGAAAAGTTGAATTCGTGTGAAAAGAAATCTAAGTGTCATCGTATTGCAACTAGTATTGGTAGTAATTATAATAATATGAAAGCCATGATGTTTGTGCTACCATGTTTCTTTTAGGTTGTTTTCCTGTTGTAGCCTCAGAGCTTGGATTTTTTGGTAGAGAATGAAATGCTAACTTCCAAGATGAGGTGTAAATAATGCAGACTAACGCAAAGAAATATGCTTGTGCTTCCTTGTATACATTTTAGCTGTGTGATCCGTTTTGAAGGAATTATATGTATGTCCCGATAGTTGGAAACTAATCAAGCAGAGAGTTAGGACATACATTTCGTGAGTTAAACGGTTCAAGAGATAGCAGAGCAACAAATCATCCATTCAATTCACACAGCGAAGTATTTGGAAGACGCTTAAGAGTAGAGTTCTGGGAAAGAGCAGTGGATTTAAACAGACATTGCTAATTAGTGAAGAAGAAAGATGGGAAACTCATGATGGGATGTAACACAGAAAGACACATAGAAATTAATGTAACATTAATATTTTATGCATTTCCGGCCAGAATTGATTCACTGTTCTAAAATAGTGGAGGATTTGCTGCTGGACTGTATTTAACCTCAGAATTGGGCTTTAAAAAATAGAACTTGAACACAAGTTTTCTCGTGCTAGATTTTACAATTTATTTCCACTAAAGAAAGTACTTAATAATTAAAAAACCTAACTATGGAAACAATACCATGTTTGAAATTTGGAATACGTTGATAACATACCAGTGACACCTAGTACGAAAATTATTACAATCGAAGAAACACTGACATCTCTCTGGTGTAATCCATTATTTTGTTTCAAAGTTTGTGCAGAACCGTTGTGTACCTTTTTACCGGTATAGACTTACAGACTGTGACATAATGTAAAACTATATGGAAGCATGCAGTAAAATAAATGTACATTGAAAACGTTTATTCCAGCACAGCTTGCAAATATGATTAAGACAATGAATAGGAAACAGTTCTACCAGTTGAATAACAATCTTGACATGCGTATTGGTAAAATATTTTGATTCCCTCTTCAAGTAGCAGAAAAGTATCGTTTAATAACATTTGTTTGACCAGCATGGCTTGAAATTTACCTAAAGAATATTTCGTCAGATATACATAGTTAGTTACTTAGTGCATGGTCCGTCTTTGATATTCTTAACATTTTTGAGCTGACAACAGCAGAAAATAGACAACTAGTTTACCCATTTGAAGATCATTTGTCCATTTTCTATCTTTTTTCCTTTTTTTTCTTTTTCTTTAGCAGATTTATGGATGTAATTCAATCGTGTATGGTAGGTGTCAAGAAGTTCTCTTGTGATTTTCATTTAGTATTTGTTTCATGGACTAAGCTGTGTCTTTCCATAAGGAAGAGCTTGTTGATCTTGGTTGGGAAACTGTTTTGTATTTTTACCATTTTAATGATCTGTTGAATGAGGTTTTCAGCAAGATATTAGAATCCAGAAGCATTGAAAAAGAGTTGGATATACCAATTACATATTTACTTAGTGTATAATCTAGTACTTGATAACAAATACAAAATGCACAATGATTTACATGTTGATAATCCTAAACTAATTGTAGTGCCTAAACTAACCAAGGAAATAAATAAATAATCCGAAACTGTTTTACTTAAGCTAATTGAAATTGCATTTTAACAAATTTAGGTGTTGAGAAAGAAACACACAAAGAGCATTTGAGCACTGAAAGAACTAGATAATCTTGGAATGGAAACATGTAATAATATAATGGAAAATAAATCTGATAGAAAATTAAAAAATATAGGTTAGAACATATTAGAAAGGAACATGTTAGATGTTTTGATGGTAAGAAAAGAAAGTGAACTGATTGATGAGGGAGATCAATTATTTCGTAAAATTTAAAAAACCATATATATATATATATATATATATATATATATATATATATATATATATATATATATATATATATATATTAGTTGTTGAGTGGTTCGTTTTTCAGTATGAGCCTTGTATGTTTACTCTTATTGTCTGCAGCTAGGGAATTCCTCTTTATTTACAGTTTAGAGTACTTGTCTATATATTGCATTCTAATTAAAACGGAACCTAAATCAGGTATTTAATATTTGTAGTAGTATAGTAGATCCGTGTTGTTATTAGAGAAACATCAGATTACCTAGAAAAAACACATATTTTCTTATTTTGTTTTTGCAACACCAAATACATTACCCCAAGCTGAATGGTTCTAGGCATCATAACGAATCAATTGACTGACCTAAATGCGCTGATAACTCTGTTCAGTTATAGGATTCTGTTATATTAGTTTTACTTTTTATCTTTGTCAAGTTTCAATTTTTTGCATGCATGCTATCAGGGTACATCTAGATCACAAACAGTTTAAATATATTATGACTACTCAATGGTCGTATAAATAAGTAATACAAAAGAGTGAGAACCAACAAGTTACTTTAAATTCAAAACATAATTTATTTCCCTAGAATACAGAGAGGAAAAAGGTAAACAAACTTACTGTATTGTGAAATAACTTCCAAATAATCCTAGATATTCGAACACAGGTCCTAATGATTAAAAGTTCTGAACAAACTTTAGTTTTATTCTAAAATAAATCTGTGCCTGAAGTGTTGATGTGGCCATGGTGCCCGTGTAATAGTGAGGTGCCAACAGTCTTTTTAAATTACAGTAATACAATCCAAAAATATATTCTTATTGGAATTTCACTTTAGATCAAAATCTCTATTTCCAAATATGTTCTTTCTGAACACTGTGCATTTCCAAAGAAAAATGCATTTAATTAACTAATTTGAATAAATGAATTCCAGTCCAAATTAACTACTGGACACAACATTAATACATATGATTCTGCTTAGATTTTACAGCATGAATGAATACTTTTGGAAAAGAAGATTATATAATCCTCGACATGACCTCAGGTCACAATTAACAGTTTCTAAAGAAAAGAAAAAACAAATAACGGAAAATTTCATTCTCGAAGGTTACGAATGTTTACAAGATAAAATCTGTTATAATTTGTTTGTAAAACTATAATATAAAATGTAGTTAATACTAAATAAACTCAGAATTTAATGGGAAATTTGCAAAATTAAAGACTGAGATTAAGAAAACCAAAATCAATGAGATAGGTCCGGAAGAAAATAAACTTGATTTTGGACAAGATCAAATCCAAAGTACAGTTATCCATAACATATAATGAATAAAGAAAATAACATAAATCGTATGCCAATTAAATGTAGATGAAAAAGTTATCAATCGAAATAACTGTAATGCTAGGGCAGGAATACTGTTGGAAGGTTCCATCCCCACTGATTTCGATCCTGAACTCAATGAAACGATAAACTTGATTGGATATGATAAACTGTTAAGAAGTTTGATATAATATAAATATACTCATCAATTACCAACTGTTGCACATAAGCACTAGTTTTGTTGCCCCAAAGAGTCAGTTCTGATTACTGAAAGGTAATCATACTTCATACATGGCGTTACCTGACGGCACATGATGCTAAGAGTCTCAGACATCAAAATAAACCACCACACATCAAACATATCACTGAATAGTTTTAAAAAGATATGTTAAAAGTCCAACTCACACATTTATGCACTACAGCTCAGAAGATTATCGTACCTAACCAAATATCCAATATTACGACGCCACTGTATGATAATAGTATACTTCGATTAATAAGGTAAAGCAATTTATGGTTAAATGCTAGACATTACAATTGTTTTCTGTCGCATATCGCTGTATAGATAAATGATTCACTACTCAAGTGTTTACGGTCTACATGACAGTTTATTGAACTTGCAGCAGACCTATATAATGTGTTAGACACAGGTTGTTGACCTTAGCTTAGTTAAAGCTGTGCAAAGTTCATGAAACTCATTGAAACATTTAACACGGATATACGTTTCTTATTTTGAATGCTTTTCATTCTGTGCTTATATGTTCAGTTGTTGTTGTGTGCGTGTACGTGTGCAACTATGCGGTTAAACCTGTGATGTATAATGTAAAGAATTACTTTTACGTCACTGATATTGCGCAAAGAACCTATATACTATAAAACGTGATGAAAAAAGTGAATCTTATAATTTACCTGAATGGATTGTCTAATGATATTCACTGTTATTAAGTGTATCAATCAATAATTAATTTTCGTATAATGTAAAAGATTCCAGTAGTAATCAAGACCTAACGCACAGATGTTTAAGTTAATGTATTAAACATTTAAAAACGAGATACACCATCTTAAGTTGTGGAATTGAGTCTAAGGTGGAATTATGATTGAAATTTCCAAACCATGTGACATAGTCTTCATTCAGTCAATTTATCATCCGCGATCGAATGATCTAAAGTTATAAGTTATAGTATATCATGTTGTAAAAAAAAACATCGCATGAAGCAATTTCGCCTAATTTAAATATATCAATCGGAATAACTGTAGCGCTAGGGCGGGAATACTTTTGGAAGGTTATATCCCCACTGATTTCGATACGTCATGATCCTGAGCTGAATTAAAAATATAAAATGTATTGGATATCAGAAACTGTTACGAAGTATGATAGAAAATAAATACACTCATCAATAACCAACTGTTGCAAATAAGCATCAGTTTTGTTAGGCCAAAGAGACAGTTCTGAGTCCAAAAGGTAGTCATACTTTATACATGGTCTTATCTGATGATATGCACCAACATATAACTTATTCAAGAGCTTAAATATGTGGATATGACTATGTAGGACGTCTTTTTTGAAAGTTGGTTAATACCTATGCAACCATATACTCTATATATATATATATATATATATATATATATATATATATATATATATATATATATATATATATATATATTAGACAGTTTACCATTTATAGAGTAATTACGGTCACTAATCTGTGATATTTCCAGGTTACATTTTCAAACATTATTCTGTAGATTTGATCACGTAGGTATCTTCCAACGTGCGTAATGTTGATACCCCCGCAGAATTGTCATAACGTGACATATTATTAAATTTATATTTTGGATCTTCATATTTGCTGTTTAACTGGTTTTTGTCCAACTTAATTTGGCTAGACATTGTGTATTCTGAAGTATTTTAAGTAAATCTTATGTTTTGAAGAATATACACAAATAGACGGCCATGTGTACATTTCACTATGTATTGCATTATATGATAAGACTGATAATATGTGTCAATTTTAAAAATAAGTCAGATAAACGATGAAAGCAAACAAGGTAACTTTTATATGCAAACAATGTAACTCTTGATTAGTCATATTGATTTTAACATTTTTTCTGATCATCTGAAATGATTTGAAGATTTTTTTTCTGATCATCTGAAATGAATTTGAAATTCTTAAATATTGCCAGCAATGTGTCATGACTGAGTTTGATATACACTAATTTCTAATATAGATTAATATTCACTGATGATTTGACAAGTAGAAACATGCACACTGTTTTCTACTATTATATTTTTGGAACAAAAACTACTGATATTAACTGTTGATTCTTTAAGCGCCTATAGAAACCGCGTTTTTAAACATATTTTGAAAAATGAAAGCTGAGGCTTTTTAGTTTTGTCTACACTTATGTTTGCATCAGGTATGGGTCTCTACTGAGAAATATGTGTGACGATGATAAAATTTGAAGTTTTTAGGTTTTAATACCATAGGTTTGCTTTCGTAGCCGAAGTAGTAATGTGCTAAGCTGTCCGGTCAATTTTATTGAGTCGGAACAATAACCCTTTGAAGTTTTAAACCTGACATGGCAGAAATCAAGAATAAAGTTACCGCTCCGGTGACCTAGTAGTTAGAGTGTCCGCCAAGGTCCCCGGCCGAGTCATACCAAGGACTTATAAAAATGGTACTAACAGCTGCCTCGCTTGACGCTCAGCATTAAGAGGTTAATGTTAGGACTGACTGGATGGCTTGGTGTCAGGATAATGTGACTGGGAGGGACGCAATGATACATGTCTCCGGCATGATGCCCCAGCGCTAAACATCACTATAAACTGCTTCAATGCAGACATCGCAGTGATATGACTGAAAAATTGTTAAAGCTAAGTTAAAAGTCCTAATCAACATCATTACTTAACTTGAAACACTTTGGTAAGGCTTGGATAAAATCTAATTTCTGGAACAAATTGCTCTGGAGAGAAAGTTGCTGCGTGGTTGCTACAGCTCAAAACTGATAACCAGAACATTCTAAACTTATATTGTAATAGAACTACTCCATAGTTTTTACTAGTTTTCACACAATTGGCATAATTCACGTGTTTGTTTATTTTTTTAACATATACAATCACACAGGCGAGTAATTACAGAAAAAAATCGCGAACAATTGGATAAACGATACTCCTCTTATCGACGAAAGTTTTAGAAGAAAACGATCAGATTAGACCAAAAGTCTTCCTAGGAAAAGAAAAAAATTGAGTCTTCGAAGTAAGCTGTATTCATAATGCCCGACTGCTGCAACAAGTCCAAAGTACATACATAATCAGTAGTATTATCCATGTTATATTATGTTTTTGTTGCGTGTTTCCTCTTCAAGATTGTATTCTAAGGTAAATTGTTATCTTTTGAAGATATTGTGCAAGTCCTTCTTGTAATGTGCTGAAATCGAGTGGAAATTAATGTAAATGATTGATACTTGCACTCATCGATATGCACTATCTGAAAATATTTACAATACGAAGCCGTTTTGCTGCCATTGAGCGAGTTTCTTCTTCTTCCGGTCTTGTAGTACGAAATTATATCAAATAGTATTTTATGTAATATAAAATATCACGTTTCCCCGCCCGTTTCGAGTAAACTTACAGGTAGAATAAATAGGAATTTGAGTAGAGATTTAGAACAGAATGACTCGAGCCTCCGTATACAAAAGAATCAAAATTTAATCAATTACAAACAATGGAAAATCAATACAATTCATTAGAAAGATATTCTTCTGTTAGAATAAATCTGTTTTTGAACCCTTTAAGACACAATTAGATTTATATAAAATAATTTTAAAAAAAGCCAATCTGTTTATAGATATAATTTTTTCTCATCATACGATCGATTGAATAGTAGAAATCGTACAAGTTCATAACCTGCTTGGCGATGGCTCCCTCCAATTCGTCCTTTCACTCCTTTTTTCCTCCCGTTTTCCTGTGTCTCCGACTTCCTTGCGATTTTACCTAGCTTCTTTGGGCTGACAGGTCAATATGTACAGTTCTCAATGCGTCTGACGATGTCCCAAATATATCTTTGCAGACTTCTCACTGCGTGTGAAAATATCTCAAATATATCTCTGCTGACCTCTCACTGCGTATGAAGAGCTATTTTCCCCTTGTAAAGAGAAACAGAGAGCTAGATTAAAGGAGACAAACATGCACAAATGAAAATCGCTCAGTTTTTTTTATATAATATGCTATATGTATGTTTTTAACTTTCTGAAAATTTGTACCTTTTATTCTTACTCTTTACGAAGAAATTTATGAAAAACCAATCGTAATTCTCGATCCGTCTTGAAAAAAAAACAACACGCTTCCCTCCCACTCATAAATAGCGGAAATGACGTCATTTGAGACTCTTTACACAACGGCATTGTTGATAATGAACTATGAAGAACTCGCCCCATAGAGAAATGGGAGAAGGATCCTATATACAAATTGTGAGAATTCGCCACATGCATGTTGAGTCTTTATGTATTGTTGTCTTTCTTCAACTTAATAACTTATTAAAGTTAAATAAAATTGTAACTTTTCAACTTTTCCATTTGATCAACTCAGCTTCTGTACTTAACGAAACAGAAGTGGCATATATCTCTTTTGCTCTGCTCTTCACATTCATTCGATACATTTTAATTAAGAGAGAAAAAGAGTATGATGTTAAGTCTGCAGTTTTATATATGAAAGGACTCCTAGCTTATAATGAATGATACTTGAACTCGATAAAAAAAATAGCATTGACGCATACTCAGGAAATGTTGTCGCTACTGAGTTAAACATCGTTTAGTTTATTTCTTCTTATTTGTTAGTGTTCGTAATTTTATTATTGACTAATAAAACAAACTATTTAAAGTTGAACGAGAAATTTAAAAAGTATTTCACTACTAAATTGCCGATGCAAAAAAATCACGTTTACGTTTTTTAATTATATATAACAACACCATGATCACGCACACTGACAGGATTTTGTTACCTTAAATACATATTTGAACTGCTCGACTTGGGACATAATGAAAAAAATCATCTTTACCATTTTAATTTTCACGTTTAAATCCTGTACAAAACTGAATAATCTTTCCCACGGTCCGAATCAGCTTGGTCCGAGTTTGAGAATAATTACCACCTTAATGATAATGTTAGTATAATATTTGTAGCAATTAAGAAAGTTAACAGCAACATTTGTTTAATTTATTTTATCGTGGTGTTCCGGAATGTGTTGTTACAAGAAATGTAATGAGATTATATGAACACACAGACTTTAAATTATAAGTGAGTTATTTAGAAAATTTATTCAACAATGCACATACACTTAGTTCTTCGTTTTTTAATAAATCAAGTGAAATATTGTTCTTTGTTTTTCATTTGTTTTTTCCGGTCTGACTTCGTTTCAGTTTCCCTCCCGAAACTTTCTGGAGTTGCATAGGTATGCAGTATTCTTCCTTGTACAGGAAAGCCAATACCTGATAATAAGATACATCATTCATGTATTCAAATAATGCGGTAACCTCCACGTCGCTACATCTTTGTTGATAAGAGTATAGCTCTAAGGTACACATTTCTATCTTTTAAACAATTTATTTATTTGAAAGGTAAATATTAAATAGATTTTCTGGATGACAAGTTTTAAGGTGACTAATCCAACCATTTGGGGCGACTTTTCCAGATACGTTAGGGCGACTTCTCAATGGGGCGAGTTCTCCTGTCAGTTATTCAAAGGGGAGTGTATCATTTCTCGCCGCCCCCCTCCTCCTCGTTATCAGATTTCACTATGGACATTCAAACAGATGTCAAGGGCTATTTAACCGGGGCCAAGGATGGCAGACCCAAAACAATCCTAGTTCCCTAATTACTCTCTCTCTCTCTCTCTCTCTCTCTCTCTCTATATATATATATATATATATATATATATATATATATATATATATATATATATATATATATATATATATATATATATATATATATATATATATATGCTAATAAACATTTCGAGTCTGTCATACATGAAATCCTTTAAGATAGGTGAATGCAAACGGATTCTCGTAAATAATGTAATTTAAGTAATACATGAAATATTAGAATATCCCATTGCTATACAACAAGACTACAAATCGAACAATTCGTCACACTTGTATAAAAGAAATATAAAATCACCACAGTTATACTCATATCAGGAAATACTGATCTACGAATTTAAACAACTAAATTCATGTACATATTATCAGACAATTAAAGCAAAACATTATATTGGCGTCAACGAATTTCATGAAATTGACGCACAATACCTTAAGTTGTGTCATTTACACCAAAATTATTCCCCGACATCTGGCCCCTAATGCCAACGGTTATCACGAGGTGAATTTCTTACAAACTGCTGTCCTCGGAGTCAAAGACTGAAATCAGAAGACTACTATCCTCCCTTGTAGAGCAGCTTAGACTGATTTAAATTTTTGATGTACGATATTAAAGTAGGAATTTTAGTGTGGGAAACACGCCCATTCATTTAGTGTGGTCAATCATACTTACGTCCATTTCCGCTTTTTTTTAGAAGCGCCAAACCTTGCGTCAGTCTGACCTCCTACGTTGACTACTGGTCACGGGAAATTCTCAATTCGTGACAGTTGCACCATGAAATCAAAATGTACGTGTACCTATTAGTCTGTTTGACTATAGCATAAACAAATGCTAACAAATGTTAATTTCAGCACATTCAGTTCTCTACTCGAAAAGACATTCCGAATATGGCAGTGTGACTATTAATTCGCGTCCACTCTCTGGAAATCTAATTAATGGTTATCTGGTCTCAGCTAATAGGTTCAAGTGGGATCGCCAGAAATTTGGCCCGTCATAACTACTTTGCGTATTACAAAATCGGCGAATAAATTTCAAGGAGAAACTATGTTTATGCATTAGAAACAACACCTACGACAGTAAATCGCCATTAAATGCACATACGATGGTTCTCTCCAATCTTTTACATAAAATACCTAATTATTATAGTTATATCAGTTGATAGCGAAGCTGGAATTTAGCGAGCCAATATAGGGATAACCAGGAATAATTAGATCCAAAGTTTACCTTATATACATGAACTATTATTATTTGTTTCTTTTATCAGAGCCCAGAATTTTGATACTTGCAGCAGGAATGGCTGGCATCACAGCAGCCAAAGCTTTACACGATAAAGGATATGACGGCTTCATTATTCTTGAGGGATCAAATAGAGTCGGAGGACACATGAAGGAAGTCATGATTGTCGGGATCACTGTTGAGGCAGGAGCAGGTTGGATCCACCCTGACCCGCAAAATATAGTAAAAAGTATCGCAGATAGAATTCATCTCTCTTACGATACCTTAGATTCCGAGGACTGTATTGTCCAAGATGGCAATAGACATGATGTCACCGATGAATTTGACTCACGTTATAATACAAGTTTCGACCCAGCTTTAAGGTTTTTCAACAGTTACGTAACAGAAGCGAATGCAAAACGTAAACCATATTTTACAATACGCAGTGCCTTATCAATTGTAGGTTGGAAGCCAAAATCTCGGTTGATGACGTTAAAGAAGTCTTTAATATAGATGGTGATTATCCATACGCTCCTGAAGTCCTCTCCGGTTTGAACGCTTTTTTTTTTGGCGCTTATGATGGGGTAAAGACTTCAGCACCACAGACGACTTAACAGTCACAGATAATAGAGGCTTCTCGCAAATCGTTAGAAGTTTGCGCGCCGAGATTTTCCCAGATGGAGACTAAAGGCTGCGTCTGAATGAGGTTTTTACAGGCATTGAACAAACAGATGGCGGAATTACTGTACACACCAGAGACAATGTGACTTACTTAGCTGACTATATGGTTGTGAGGTTTAGCATAGGTGTCCTGCAACATGATGACGTTCGATTTTCCTCTAACTTACTTTTTTGGAAAAAAGAGGCCATTCACCAATTTCAGCAGTCGCATCTAATGCATATTTACATTCAATTTGCTGAGACCTTTTGGGACGATAATGAGTTTATACTATACGCCAGTGAAAAGAGGAACTACTACAACATATGGCAGAATGTCGACAAGAATTTTCCCGGTTCCAGCATTTTGCAAGTGTTAGTTCTTGGGAATGAAGTAATCCGGTTAGAGAGAATGAATGACAGGGCTATAATAAACTAAATAATGTCGGTGCTCAGGACCATGTACAGTGACCGTAACATTCATCAACTCGTCGATTATTCCATTCTCCGCTGGATTTCAGATCCCCTCTTTAGAGGCGCGTTTTCAAACTTGCCATCAGGATATACCCTGGACACGTTCAACGGTCTCAAGGCACCCGTTGGGAAGATATACTTTGCTGGTGACTATGGTGACCGTTTTCATTACGGAACTATTCAAGTATCATATATTTCGGCCCTCACGCCTGTGGAAAATATTGATAAGTGTGTCCTTGGGCTGGACTCATGTGAAGCTCCTTACCGACCAAAGTACAACGCATATGGATGCACTTACCATAGAGCAAATAATTATAATGCACGCGCCAAAAAAGACGATGTAGCTGCTTCATCATCAGGTTTTGTTTATTATGAAAACTATGCATATACGATATTGTATATTATTACTCTCTCGATTATGTTTTAATTATCCCCTTTATATGTTCATACAGTCGAATGTACTATCAAGACATCAAGATAACGATGACTTAAATTTAATTCTGTATATTCATTTGCACAACGATGCCTAAATCTGTTGTTTTTCGCTCATTCATTTGATGTGAAAAATGAATTGAAAAAAATAGTTATAGAATTTATTGATTTTGCATTGCAGTGTTTGTGTACATGACGAACTTGATCCATTTCTGAATTTCTTTGTAATAAAATCTCAGAAAAGACTGTACTAGTCGTATCTAATATTAATTGTTGTGTAGTTGCATGCATATTTTAGTTGAATTTATAATAAACGTTTGCAAAATGAATCGAAAAAAGAATATGCGAGTAAACTTGTTCAGAACATAAAGTAGAGGTTCGGAAATTGCTCTATGGCCCGATGGACCGGATTTATCAGCGACATTCGACAACTGATATGTAGTCGACACTTTTCGTGCGTTTGGATTTTTGAATGTCAAACGTGCAAGAATGGCAAGTTTCCCAAACGAAATCCTTACATAGGTACATTGATTTTAGATGTGTTGGAAAGCCTTGTTAATACATGTATTTCTTAAAAGATCTCAGAATTATCCAATTAAGAGGACACTTTGTAAAATCATTACTCCATACAAAAAATTACTAATAGAAAAACTACATCTGATCACAGCTGCATTAATTAAATGGCTTAAATGATTCGCTTTAATGCTAATATCAAACAGACGGTGAAAATATTTTTTCCTTCTTGCATGCTGTGATTAAAGTATCATGTGATGCTAGTTTATAGTTACTCTGGTGTAAAAAAAGAATTATAGAATCACAAACAGGCAAACCTGTAAACTCCATATGCAATATCACATCGACAAGATTCCTGTTTTTCTGACCGAGGATAACCAGATAGGACTAGTTTAACCTTGTGACAGTTTTAGGATTGTAATCAAGTGACGAATGACAATTGTTAGATCGTGTAATTTTATAAAGGTTTTCAATCAACACATTACAATCTTGTGTCTTAAACAAAACTCTAAGACACTTGCTCATTACACTGTTTGATGGAATCATGAGGGGATAATACATTTATACAGTTATAAGTAGATATTTTACTTTGAATATATTCTGATCAAATAAAGATGTGTCGCAATTGAACATCTATTTATAACTCAAGATTTACTGCAACTTACTAGCTAATTACAAATTATACCATAAAAGCTTTGAAATTACAATTTGGCTAATTAAAATAAATCATGTATATTTTAAAAAGTAACAAATTCATGATGTTTTGTTTTAATATTTGAAATGATCTTAAAGCTTCCACAGTGATGTCACATAACTCAAAGTTAAAGAATACTTTAAAGTATCTTGAAAATAATGCACTAATCAAAACCGAGACCTATAATAGTTTCGGCAAGGTACGGCAACGTTTGCTAAAGTTATCAAAGTAATTGTTTATGCAACATTTAAGTTTAAAGATCTTAAGTGGCGCTGTTCCATCATCGATTTAATAAGCAATTGAATGAGCAATTAACTTTTGAATACGTTCGTGTATATTCAGTCAAAATATTGGATTAGTAAGACAATAACGCCCAAATGTAATGAAGAAAAATACAAGCACATTACTCTACAAAAGTCAAACACAAGGCGTGAATGAATCTCAGTGTTAGATGGAGATGGAGATAGTTAACTCAGCTAGGAAATAAATATAGATTTTCTCTCGTGTATTAAAATGAGTTCACTCATTGTGAAATTATGTAATGAAAAAGGACAGATGTATAACCTACCTTTCCAGTCCCGAAAGATACGATCGTTTCGGAGTGATTTAATGTTGTGATCCAGGCCAGTGAATCGATGATGTCCCGTGAATGCTATTGTGCATTTGGCTATTTTGTATTGTATGTTACCTTTGTATATTTGTTGGACTGGCGTTTCTGATCAAATTTAATTTAATTTTCATTTATTTTTAATTGATTTATTAGGAAACATTTTAATGTATGCAATGGTTATATTACTGCACAGTTTATTTGCAAGAATCAAGATTTCCTATTTTACTGGGTTATCTTAATTAGGTAATTGAGAGCGATGGGCATAATTTACCTTTTATATAAATGTTCCAATTAAATGAGTATGGTTTTCTCCCGTTGTATTATCAAATTCCTATTTGTTGTAGCATTGTACGTTCTATATATCATTATTCAAAGTTCCAAAATGGTTCTGTAATCGAGTTGGTAGTAATATAGTTTACTTTACATAGGGTTCAGATCATGAGGATGTTTCTGCACATGCAGCATTTCACCCAACTCACACCAGTAGGTGGTGCTCGCGGTGCCTCCTACTATATAGTTTTGTCAGTTGGGCCTTCAAATCTACATAAATATATAATATTCTTTTGCATTTGGCAGTTTGTTAAGTTCTTTAGTTCACTTTTGTTATTTCCAAATATAATTTCCATCCATACGAACTTCCAACGCGTATACATGCAGCGTTCTAGAGTAGTTGACTTCCATCTTTCTCCACAGGAGAGACGTTACCCGATCATTGAGACTTCAGAAGGGATGGTGAAATCTAACTCTGTTTAACAGTACTCAAATTTCCTAGTACTTCGATTTCAGTCGAGGATATTCGAGAGATTTCAATTTGCTCGTTCAGACTACAAAACTTCAAAATTGTATCAACAATTTAGGTGAGTAATTTCTTCCCCTAATATTTCATTATAGTTCCCGTCATTCCATACGAATTTTCAACGAGGATATATTCAAAGTTCTAAAGTAGTCGCATTCCATCTGTTTCCGCAGATAAAATCCACCATCATATGGATATCAGTTAAGCCAGCATATCCATCTCTATTTCACTAAGCTTACATACCTCAACAGATGTGCGAGCCCATATAGTAGACATCTGACTGGCAAGACAATCCGTAATACAAAGAGCGTTTCAGTCAATGGACTCGTCTTTGTCATTAAATGGCTGCATATTTATCTGTACCATTCGGTGGTCGATGAGATGTCGATCACTTTACCCAGGGATCGTACTGGAGTCGTCCCTATCGTTAGTATTAGCTCCTACCCTTACCTTTTCATATCAAGAGCGTGAACCAGCTCTCCTTCCTTTGTGGCTATGACACTGGATATTCGGGCCAGCTCTACTTCTTGCTGGGTTTCCCTTTCAGCGCATGTCCGGGTCAGCTCCATCTGGGTTTCTCTTCCTCTTTCGGCGTCTTTTACAGGCTTCCGTTCCTCTTTGCGTTCTTCTATAAACGCTGCCAGGCGATCTCCGTCGTTGCCGAGATTTTCCGAGCCCATGACACGATACTCCTTAACAATCTGTCTTTTAATAGCCATGTTATTATTCTTCTAACAATAAGTGATACCTTGTCTCAGCTTACTAAACAATTGACAGATTTTAACTTTTCTAACCAAATACTCGCCTGTCGAAACTTAACTTGCTCCAGGTAAGATATTTCCTCGATATTTGCTTCACAATTACTGCAAGTAATCAAACATCTACCAAGCATGAAGATATTAAAATATAACATACACAAGATCAAAGAAATTCAAATACACATGATGGAACATATCACACTGTTCACCACTACTTCCAAACAATTAAATTTTAGATCCTAACGAAAATATTTGTCCAAATTCATATCCCGGACGAGATCGCCAATGTTAAGGTTGGGGCTTATTCCGTTTGGGGGTGGGGTGCTGCAAATTTATATAAATTAATACAGAAGACCCACCCTGGCTCGGTTTTGTCAGAAATTGAAGTCGTGATAGAGAGATGCAAAGGTCCGAGCCACCAGTCAGCGATGCCGACAGTTAAATTAATGATTACAAAAAATATAAAATTCAGATAACAATGTAATATAATTCAATAACAGTTATCTCTCTAATAAAATGCAACTGAAACTTTATCACGCGACTAAGTGGCGACCTATTTCACCCTTTGAATTAGTGTGTGAAATTTTTCTCCTGTCCTGAGTTCCTACTCATTTGTATCATTATTCCTTCTATTTTCCTTTGTTTCTCTCCGTTCTTCCTTTGAACTTATCCCTCTGTCGTTCCTTTTCTTTTGTCTCCCAGAGACTCGTATCAACTCCTGGGGTAATTCCCTCTGGTCCCTTAAACCTTCTAAAGTATACATTCAAGGACATCAGTATATCCTATTCCCTTTGCTATGTAAACTCACACTAACAATGATGACCTCAGATAGGCAAATACCGTTTTTTGGTCACGCATTCGTGCGCATCTTTACACATTCTCCATGCTAAGTGTATACGGTATAAATATAAATTCACAATCATATTATACAAACAATATCACATAATCAGACGCATTTCTGTACATTGCACTTCCATAACATGTGCACAGATATGCACATATCCATGCGCTGATATATTCTGACACAGTATGCTCCTACAAAGTATACACAAATAGACAAATCCTTATTAACTAATGTTGAACACTGCAACCATTATACAAAGTTTATAATTGAATTCACCATTTGCAAATCTATAATATCAAATGAATAAATGCATGAGGCTACTACGACTAAACAAATTCGCGAATGACACTGTTATTTCTTTACATAACATTGCTCATGTCTCAAAAAATGCATGTATATCAAACACTACGAATGAATCACCTTACAAATGGTAATAGTAGTAATTTGGGTCCGTCTGGCGACAATGGGAAATCCAGTCAAAAAGGGCTTGGGTCCGTCTGGCGACAAGCTTTCCAGCGACAATGGCAAATCCAGTCAAAAAGAGTGTGGGCCTGTCTGGCGACAAACATAGTGGGCCTGTCTAGCGACAAGGGGAATTTAACGTGGAAACTATTTGGGCCTGTCTAGCGTCAAGGGAAATTTAACATGGTGGGACTATCTAGCGACAAGGGGAATTTAACATATAAACTATTTGGGCCTATCTAGCGAAAAGGGAAATTTAACATGGGGAATATTATTTTTATTTGGGACTGTCTAGCGACCAGGGAAATGGAAGCAAAGAAAGCATATATCTGTTCTAGGTATATGAGTGGCCCTGAAAACAAACCACACAATCTGCTATCAAAACAGAAGGGAAGGAAAATAAAAGCACACAATCTCCTATACACACTGAAGGAAAGGAAAACAAAACAAGGATAATTAAGAACACCATACATTATATGTGAAATATGTTCATTGTTTTCATTCATTCATCAGTTTAGTAAAATGGTAGTGTGATATTTATTGTCGACTGACTTCTTAATATATCTAAAATTTAAGGGATATCCTGTGTTTCTCAGCACACGCTACAAACAATGTTGCAATGTATTAACAAATCTAAGTCGAACGTGGAAAAAAGCAGCACCAAAATGTGCATTGTTCTATCGACAGTCTAAGCTGTGTGTTTTGATTTTAAATTCAAAGTTAACCATAGGCAGGGTCATAAAGTGCAATGTTACTCGCATCAATCATTGTTACATTGTTACAATTCTTCCGAACGTGTGTTTTGGTTCTGGTATTTGTATTTCAAAGTTAACCATAAACAGTGTTATACAGTGCAAGATCACTCGCGCCATGAATGAAATAGTTTTGTATTTGTTTCCTTTCTAAAACAAAACGGTAGATCTCATGCTTAAAAAAATTTCCGTGTCACATTGCAGTGCCAAAAATAAAGATAAAGCTCCGATACCTGAATTGTACAAGTTTGTCAACTCAAAATTTTATTTCATCCAACGATTTACTGATTGACTATTTGGAAGGGTGTAGCGTTTGAAAAACAAATTACATGACAAACGAAAATTATGATGCCTACTGATTTTGGAGAGGTATCTTCAATCGGGAATATCTACCATTAGGATTTCAATCAAACGTGTTACGACGGAGAGAGAGAGAGAGAGAGAGAGAGAGAGAGAGAGAGAGAGAGAGAGAGAGAGAGAGAGAGAGAGAGAGAGAGAGAGAGAGAGAGAGAGAGAGAGAGAGAGAGACTATGTTATACCTACTTTTAAAAAGAATCAGAAAACTTACGCTTGTTTTTGTGGTATAATTTTCCTTAGAAAAATTCACAGAAACACACATCCCACTTAGAAAGTCAAATCCATAGGAAAGGTCCACGATTTTAAAATATCACCAGAGTGAACCGATGACAAATACGACTAAAACGTTCTCACAAAATAGTTAATCCAAATACGCTGTGATGTATTTGACTATAAAATTGACATAATTTTTGTGGGATCGCCCAGGGTACGATTGTTCTTGCTTTAGTTTGAATTCTTTTTTTATATAAATAATCTAGCGATGAAACACGACCTATCTCGAAACTAGATGAAGAGCTATTGAAGTCAATTCGAAGTGAACGCGGTAAGAAAATTAATCTAGCCAATGAAATTGTTTATGATGAGTGATGCAATGTTTTGTACGAAGGTGCTATGGCAATACATGTATAATAAATACGCTCTCAAGTTGTTCCCATTGCAGTGCAAACTGGAATGTGAACTTAAATCCCTCCGTTGTGTATTGTATTGTGTATTGTAACATTTCTTCTTACCACATAAACTACTGAATGGTCACAGTACTCGTACCATTTCTTTTTACCACATCAGCTTCTGAACGGTCAGAGTACTGGTTCGCATTTTGAAACTGACAATTTATTTGTATCTCATTTAAACATTTTGACGTACACACTCACATCGGTATAGTCAGGAGTGGTGCAGTATTAAGTGGCATGGTTTTTTGTTTCTTTTTTTTCTTTTCTTTTCAAATTTGTAAATCTGGGATTTGTGCGAATTAACGAAGCAAGTGTAGGGAACCTCAACGATAAAAACCCATGTTGTCTGTCTATTGATGTGAATATTTACATCAAAAACAATCTGACCTGCAAAACACAAAGAAATCCGGCAAGCATGATTAGAATGAACAGAACAACACCTAAATAGTAACAAAGAGATGTTTTTCTTCACGTTCGCGTAACTTAGAGTTTCAATCCTCTTTCAAGACAAACTTGGTATCCTTTTGTGAGCGTGAAATTAAAATATTTAAAAAAACTTAAGCGCTTTGCTATAGACTATAGTATAGTAATTTCAGCAACAAACTAAACAACATATATACCGTTACAACAACAGAAAGCCCGAAATCGTTTATTAAAATAGAAGTGCATATAAAAAAAATTAAAGATTATCGATGGCTAAGCAATAAAACCGAATTTAAGAAAGACAATGACATTTTATATAGGCCTCTCACTTTGATATTGTATGCGGATGTAATCTGCCATGTATTAACAGCTTGACAAAAAGTATACGCAGAGAGAAACCTCAATTCCAACTGACTTTTTCAGATTTATTCCTTCATTTAATTTTTTGGGAACACACCTAAAGACTATTCAAGGGTGGAACAGGGATAATACACATATCAAAACAAACCATACAATTTACTATCCACACACGGAAAGCAGCCAAAAAACCACATAATCTACTATCCAAAATCACACAATCTACCAACCACACACGGGAAACAGCCAATGCAAACAAGATAATCTACTATCCAAAATCACACTATCTACCATTCACACACGGAAAGCCGCCAATACTAACCACATAATCTAAAATCCAATATCATACAATCTTCCATCCACACAACGGTAAGCAGCCAAAACAAACACTTAATCTACTATCCGAAATGACGCAATCTACAATGCACACACGGGAAGCAGCCAAAACAAACCACATAATTTACTATCCAATATTATACAATCTACCATCACCAAACGGGGAAGCAGCCAAAATAAAACATACAATTTACTATCCACTCACGGGAAGCAGCCAAAACAAACCG
Source organism: Unio pictorum (assembly GCA_030141615.1). Lineage (NCBI taxonomy): Eukaryota > Metazoa > Mollusca > Bivalvia > Unionida > Unionidae > Unio > Unio pictorum. The sequence goes on from JARLTB010000026.1 coordinate 4,061,609, forward strand.
CATAATCTACTATCCAATATCACACGATCTATCATCCACATACGGGAAGCAGCCAAAAAAAATCACATAATCTAGTATCCAATATCCTACAATCTACCATCCACAAACGGGACAATAGCCAAAATAATACCTACAATTTACTATCCACACACGTGAAGCAGCCAAAATAAAACATAAAATTTACTATTCACACACGGGAAGCAGCCAAAACAAACCACATAATATATTATCCAATATCACACAATCTATCATCCACACACTGGAAGCAGCCTAAACAAACCACACAATCTACTATTCAATATCATGCAATCTACCAGCCACAAACGGGGAAGTACCCAAAATAAAACATACAATTTACTATCTACGCACGGGGAAGCAGCTTAAACAAATCACATAATCTACTATGCAATATCACACCATCTATCATCCACATTCGCTAAGCAGCTAATACAAACCACATAATCCACAATCCAATGTCATAAAGTCTTCCATCCACACACGGGTAAGCAGCAAAAAAAAAACACCACATAATCTACTATCCAGCATCACACAATATATCATCCACACACGGGAAGCAGAGAAAGCAAACCACATAATTTAATATCCAATATCATACAATCTACCATCCACAAACGGGGAAGCAGCCAAAATAAATTTTACAATTTACTATCCACACACGCGAAGCAGCCAAAACAAACCACATAATCTACTATCCAATATCATGCAATCTACTATAGACAAACAGGGAAGCAGCCAAAATAAAACATATAATTTACTATCCCCACACGGGAATCGGCCAAAACAAACCGCATAATCTACAGTCCAAAATCACACAATCTACCATCCACACACACGGGGAAAGAGCCAAAACAAACCACATAATCTACTATCCTAAATAACACCATCTTACCATCCACACACGGGAAGCAGCCAAAACAAACCACATAATTTACTATCCGATATCACACCATCTACCATCCAAACAAAACATACAATTTACTATCTACGCACGGGGAAGCAGCTAAAACAAACTACATAATCTACTATCCAATATCACACAATCTACCATCCACACACACGGGCAAGAAACCAAAACAAAACATACAATTTACTATCCACACACGGGGAAGCAGCCGAAGAAAAACGGTTTAGTGTTGGAAACGTTTGGATAGTTTGATCTGAGGGATAGAAAGAAGTCAAAGAGCATCTATATTTTAACAAAATGTAAAACAAACGACAGACGCACTGGTTTCAAAAGACAATTTTTATTCAAATAACAAACAACTAACAAAACACAATTTATTCAACTAACAAACATTGATTCCAAGAAGCAGTGTACGAACTACGGTTCAAAAGGTAATAAAGTTCCCAAGTATCCATTTTTTGTGTGACCTTTTCTTCACAGGTGATGATAAATCATCAATTCGATCCAGACCTTTTGCTTGAAAAGGTCTGTCAAGTAACTGTCTGTTTTTTGCTTCGTCTCCTTAATCTTGGCTAAGAGAGCTTTGATGTGATCAATTTCTCGAGGAAACAATGGGGGAGAGGGATGATAACGCAAGTCTTTATACCACTGAAGTAAAACGGTTTCTTCTGAGATGAGACTCCAAGCTTCGTTCAGAAAATCGTCCAACGTTTCTTCTTGATTCATCATCATACATTTATCGTGTTGAATTTGACTGGAATGATCGCTTTGACATCCATAACAATCTTTCTTAATCATGTCCCTCATTTTATCAATCACGTGTTTGGCAAAACAGGTGACTAAATGTTGTTCCTGTTCTGGCCATCTGGACTGCATTATCACTACTTCTTTTTGATCTTGGGGATTTGCTTTCTCTGTAACATCCCATTCCATTTCCATTGATTCTCCACTGTTCAAAGAAGGACAAGGGGCTTCCATAGTTTCTAATAGTCTAAAATGACTTCTCTCAAACTGTTGATTTCTATGGTATTATTAAATTCAGCATACAGAATGACATTCAAGAGCCCCTGCAAACTGAAGTTCCACACGCAGTTGCCCAGATTTTAAAGGGTGGAAATGTCCCTCGTCGCTGCCTTGGTCTGGAGTGAAATCAAAAGCCCACAAAGTGTAACCTCCTGCATAGTCGTCGTAGGAAATACCGTGACTGGTGTTGGTTCCTAACTGTCCTGTGGATTCGTACAGCAACAAGTACGATCTGAAGTAATTCTTCTGGGCAAAGTCGGGTTCGAAGGGTCGGGTTTTTCCATCGCGACTGACTTCGATTTTGGATACTTTGCAGTGCTTAAACTGGAAAGGATTTTGATCGTGGGTACCGTTGAGGGTTGCATTGCTAACGATGCGAATGAATAATCATTTGAGTAACTGTCCTTGGAACAGATGATCTTCGATCTTAGATCGGAGTCCAGTGGCAATGGTCAAAGTGTTTACTTCCACGCGTCGTATCGGATACTTGGCTGTCGTTCTGCTCAAAGTGTGACTGATATCATTTCCCACTTTAGGTAACACTTCCACACGACGCACGTATGACCTGGCTTCTTGGATAATGGTTTTGTATTCGTTGGCATGAGCCATCAAATGGAAAGCAGTACTGCAACGATTCAGTCTCAAGCGAATATCCACACCGTTCAGCAAATACTTCTCTTGAAACCACATGTCCAAATGCAAACGATCGAACAGTTCTAAACTACGTCCTTGCAGAATTTTCTTTCGACGCTCGTTAAAACCCACATTGTGAGGATCGTCATCTACGGTCAAGGCCGTGTTGTTAAACTTATTATCACCTGCTGTGTCAGGTTTCCATACCACGCAAGCATCTAAATGAGTGTTCTTGGCTTCTTTTCCGTACGTCAAGAGATTTTCGAGGTACGCTCGGTAAGGGTAAGTATCAATGCTACTGCTCACCAGTTTGCTATTCATGTACAAATCCACATCGTTGAACAAGGAATGCATGAAATTGTCGACGGGAGCTACTCGGGCATCGGCTCCTGGTACGGAGTTGTCCGTTTTAATCACTTTCACTTTCAAATACAAGTAACTGCTGTTCAGATCGATGTAATCTTCGGGTTGCACTTTGATTTCAAATTCGATGGGAGCTGAATCCGCCAAATAGGAGACGGGATGAAATTCAACCCATTTGGCTTCTTGCATGGTCATCATAGTGGGTGGCATGGCAAAGAGACCCAGTTCCGACTTGAAACAGGCACAAGATTCTTGGTGCATCATTTTTTCTCAGTCTCTATGTTTTGCTTTTAATAATCAAAAATGTCTAAGTCTCGAACGGTTCTTTTTTTCTTACTCTTTCTAACTTTAGAGGTATGGAGACTTTTGGAAGGATGTCTTCGTCGTCGCTTTCTGCCTTGTCCTTGCTGTGTCCTCAGGGAAGCAGGAATGCCAGACTCGGTACCGTTCAGGGCATTTATAGGACTTTCTCGTTGACCCAAAATTTCTTTACCCGTTTGAAGCAAGACATTTTTGCCTGCTCTCAAAAAAGCTTCTTTGGGGTTTTGTTTTTGAAGAAATTCTTTGCCGTGAGTCTATGTGGCATCTTTTAAGGCGTGCAATCCTCGTGTCATCATCGGTTTCAAAACAGGGACCACGGAACGAAATGCTGATTTAAACATATCTCCTAAACCATGTCCTCGTTGTCGAGCGACTCCTCGGTACATAGGATACATCAATTTTCAGTTGTTAGAGAGTCGTTTTTGAAAATGGAGTTTCACTGTGACTTTCTCTTTGGTAAATGGAATATTTTGTCCTAGATATCTTTTTATAGTAATGTTGACACTGTCAAAATACAACTTACTGATAGGCAAATAATGAGGATGTACAAATTCGCGTCAGCCACCTAGTGGGCAGCCATGAAATTTTGCAGATGTATACCAACACAATTTTAAAGGAGAACTCGAGTACGAGAGAGGGGGACAGTTACCCCCCTTTCCTTGCCCCTATGTGCGTTCGACCATGACTGACACTTATAAATAATCCATTCAGTAGCAGGGCATGAGGATTTTTTTCACTGCAGCTACAGTTTGTAAATAAACTTGATTTTGGACAGTCCTTAAGAACCTTGACAGTAGCTCCTAAATATATATATTGGAAATAATAATTATGACACAGACATTTTTCATCCCATAATGTGCAGGTTTTCGCAAACATTTTCACATGTCTCTCTGTGTATGCTATATATTTATCTATCCATTCTCTCGCAATTGGTAGTTCCGTATTCTATACTTTATTAATTAATCATTATATGTCTATAATACCAGTGTCTCGGTTGGTAGAGTGTCTGATTCGTAACCCAAGACCTGCAGATTCGATACACGCCCAAGTCAGCCCAGTATTGTAACTTGGGTGTATCCTTCCTCCAATTACCTTGACACGATTTAATGTTAATGTGTTCATGTGCAGTAAGAAACACAAACATATAGACATAAACAACAACAAACCCCAACTCAGCCCGTTGTCGATGTGTATGCAGTGTCGGTGACACATTGAGAGTGCGCCTTAAAAGAGCAGGCAGCGAAATGAAATCGCATCACAATTAGTATTTCCATTTAAGTATCCAAATGTAGTTCTTGTCTATTTTTAGAACATTTTTTACACTCTCATTTTGGTGTTGATATATACGGAGCAATTCGAGATCTCGGATTACTAAACCGAGATCTCGGATTAGTAAACCGAGATCTCGGATTAATAAATCGAGATCTCGGATTAGTAAACCGAGATCTCGGATTAGTAAATCGAGATCTCGGATTACAAAATATGTTAAGTGTGTCCCTTCACGGGCTCCGTATATATGTAATTATAACTGCGACAAACAGAAAACAATAGAAGCGGGTAGGTTTGACATAAGGTTCTAGGTGAAGAAAACATGGAGAAACGTCGTTCGCATTCACAAGCGAAATTACACTTCGTCAAATTAGCCGGAACTCTATATACTTCATTATTGATTTTGTTCTATTGATCTCATTATTTATAGTTTTCTAATGACCTCATTTGTTAACATTAATATTTTGCATTCTAGCAAAGACAGAAATATGTTTTTGAAGCTGCAAGTGAAGTGTGGACAAAGGGAGACAACGTCGAAAGAACACGCTTTACGGCTGTATGTATTGCGTGGAATATTCACACGATAACACTAATTGTAAGGTGAATATTTAATTTCCCAAAAAAATATTTCAGTAAGGGGCGTAAAACATCTCCCGCACACCTGCAATGGAGGCGATGTGTGTTGAGGTTGATGGGGGTGGGGGATAGTGTTAAATCAAGATGGGATCCTAACATTTAAACATTCCGAGATTCCAAGCTTGACTACACTGGTGAGTGGGATGGTAAGGGGAGGGGGGAGGGGTCTTGTGGTAGGAGGGTCCACAATTTGAAGATAAGCCACTGATATCAATTATATATATTACGAAAAAGTTTTATTTTATTTTTCTTTCTTCCTGATTGGTGCAATCTCCATATCGTGAATTAAGTCAATTTTTGCCAGTAGGAAAGCCTTTTCATTCAGCTCATTATTTGTTGCTTTTATATATATATATATATATATATATATATATATATATATATATATATATATATATATATATATATATATATATATATATATATATATATATATTTATTTATTTATTTATTTATTTATTTATTTATTTTCTACTACACAAACATTTTAGTTGATTCTCAGGTACGATCTCACTACGTTTCAAAATTCAGAAAGAACGAAATGAGAAAATTATAACGGGTTACCTGGTGATATCCATAAATGTTAGAGATTTTTTGAAATCGAAAATTTCCATCCAGTTTAATCATATCTGCAAACATATGTGATCCTTTGCTCTACATGTTGAAGAAAATCTGCCTATATGAAGCTTGGACAGACGGGTAAGACACCAACTATGTCCACCAGTATGTGTTCACGACTAGAAAAATCTTACTCAAGCAATTTCTGGCCGATCAAAAAGCTGCTGCATTGGTTAATTTCGATCCAAGTTTCTGAGTGTGAGGTGAAAGTTATTAGTCTAATTGATGAGTCATGCTTTAATACAGGGCGTCTGGTACAACTGTTTCACCTAATGAAAACAATGATCACAATATTTTTAAATTTAATAAGTTTGCTACAACATGACATCAGCACTAGTTGATTGCATGGATTTATCATAAACTATACGTAAGTTACTAAAATATTTTAATGTATGTTTAGTCGGTGCAAAAGGGCATTGTAGCAATTTATTACCATTTTGTCCGCCAGATTGCCAGACATTAGGCTTTCTTGGGCATTGACATGAGATTAGTATTATTTCCTCCAGGCGTTGATTAGTTTTATGAATAAGCCCGTTTTGTCTTGGATCCTAAACATGATGTACCACGTCACACCACATCAAAACACCACTAGACACATTCATACGTAACCTTAACGATCGTTTCTCTCTGTATACAATGTTTTCATTAATAGGGTCATTGCTTCAGCAAGACAGGTCCCAAGCGACCCTCCACTCCTGATTTATCCAAACCCACCGGTCAACCCACAGTAGTACAATCAAAGTTTCAGTACTATACACATATCCCGAAGCATATTCAAACGTTTAAAACTGTTTTAATGTTAGAAGTACGGTACTGCACAAAAGTATCTCTCTATTTGTACAATATCACTATCTTGGCTGCACAGAGCTGAATCAGCCTTATCATTCAGTTTAACCTTAGACGGATTTAAACAGATTAGTTGATCTTCCTATGTTTAATCGTTTTATATATTACTTAATGTCAATTGTTTTGAATATATATATATATATATATATATATATATATATATATATATATATATATATATATATATATATATATATATATATATATATATATATATATATATTTACACGCATACCCAACAGAATATTCTTTACCCTGTACGATAGCTTGCTTTTCGTTACTAGTATATTATTTTTATTTTGCACGTTTGTAGTTTATTATTCAACAACAATAAATAAACTAAACATTAAAAAAATCACAATGACACCATTTCGACATGTGTAGTTTTATTGTTGTCTAAAATTGCATCGTTGGACGTGTCCTTTTTCACCCAAGAGCTATAAATGCAGGCAATGAAACACCTGGTACTTGAAAAGCGCTTAGACACCGCAACGCTTTTTTCTATCGTTCGAACAAATAATGCCGTCAATGACATAAATTCTTTATAGTTTATCTTAAAGGGTAACTATGAAAGCTTCATGTTACACCTTTTAAATTCATCCCCGACACAAATTCAACTCAACTTTATTTACTGTCAACTTAACATACAAGATTTTCTTCCTAAACGGATGATATCATTTGCATATGTATTGTGCACTAAACTTTGAAAGGTTGACAAGCTCTGCAATATGCAATAAGGCAGGGTTAAGTTGGAGTTGAAGTTAACTATTGACTGGCTGGATTTATAAACTAGGAGACCTTGCCCAAGCAAATAAACAATTAGAGGGTTGGACATTGAAAACCAGTGATACTAAAGAAAGTTCAATCATCTAAAATATAGGATGAATCGTGCGATGACACTGGAGAGAAACATGAGACGGATAGCTCAAAGAACAAAATATTGCACTGTATACGTGATTTAATTTATGTGTTATGGTTTGCAAAATACATCTACTTAAAAATTCTGTTTACAAAAATGTAATGGTTTGGTTGGTAATTCAATATATATATATATATATATATATATATATATATATATATATATATATATATATATTGCGGGATATGTCCCTTGTCAATTCTGCGTGTTATTTAATAGCAGATGTCAGTCGCTCTTTTGTCAGCCATTGTTCACTTGTTAATTGACAGTAGAAACGGAAAACGCCTTTCAAAATTGTTCCTTTCACAGCCCACTTTCGAATCTTATTTATGAGTTGAAAAATCGAATCAGAAGAGGGCAATAACTGTTAATGGAAAGCACAGGGATCAATATGAAATGATATACGAAGAACATAACACCTTTGCTGATGAGTGTTGGAGAAAGATTAACGCTCACCTGGGGGTACAGTGCAGTTGGTTTGAACATCCATGATATCTGATGTCAGTATATCATCAGAAGAACTCGATATGCAGAGAGCAACGAAACTAATCGTCAAGTAAATTCCGGCACAGAGGAGTTTGCATGTTAAAGGTAAGATATAATTTGATAATCATAACAACCGTGAGTGAAAAAATAAGTTATCTCAATTTTTTGTCTTCATCGCCTTCTGAATGCCTCAGCCTTTATGTGCATTCGTTATCCTCTCGTTTTCGTTACGATGTGTACATAGACATGGGAAAACAATCAGTTTAAATGCAGATATCGGAAAAACATAAGAAAAAATACGTCTAACAGCTATCACATGTATGTATGTATGTATGTATGTATGTATGTATGTATGTATGTATGTATGTATGTATGTATGTATGTATGTATGTATGTATGTATGTATGTATGTATGTATGTATGTATGTGCGTGCGTGCGTGCGTGCGTGCGTGCGTGCGTGCGTGTGTGTGTGTGTGTCCTGTCCCATTATGAGTACTACTGAGCCTCACCAAGAACGAAATAATTTAATCGAAGATAATACTGAATTCTGCAGCTATATACATTCGATGGATTTTGTCAGCGTGTCAAGATCTCGCACGACCATTGCAGCCCTCGCTCTTCTCATAAATGAATACAATATCACATTCATTCTCGAGTATATAGATCTACAACCCACCTTATAAAGTTTCTTGACTTACTTCATACAATAAACTTTTATTCCTGACAAATGTATCTAGTAATCAGATGAAATATTTAAAGAGGTTTTCTCTTGTCTTGTTTCTTTTATTTTAAAAGATTTATTTGCATTTGCAACTCAAAACATTGGGTTGTCGTTTGTACCCGCTTAGTATATATGCCTTCGCCCATGTTTGTCTTTACCTATATAATCCAGATATTTTACAATGAAAGCGAAAGTTATCCTCTAATTCTTAAATAGTGATAACCGATGACTGACCCATCTGACATGTGGCCTCAGTTTTTTTTAATTGGCTATGTTAAAAACAATAAAATAAAATAAAATAAAACACAAGACCATGCACATAATCAGGTCACGTCGCACACTCATTCATACATATGGTACATGAATGGCTATGTGTGGCTATACTAGGAAACATATACACATATGAACAATATTCTACATAGAATTCAGCATAGGGCATAAGTTGTAAGTATATATATATATATATATATATATATATATATATATATATATATATATATATATATATATATATATATATATATATATATATATATATATATATATATGTAATACTATTTGGACATATTTATGGATAAAATGATGAAGTTTTCTATTACGAGCTTTTAATATGTCATTCCAGCTTTAATGATGTTTTATAAGAATCAAGGGAATTTGAATTACGTATCCTTATTGGTAAGGACTTCCATACTGTAGGTGCTGATACAGTAAATGAGCTTTTGTGATGATTGGTTTTCGACCACGGAATCTGGAAATCGTTGTTAGTCGTCGATCGGAAATTGCGCTCAGTGTCTGATGATCTTACTTCAGTTAGGTTAGATGTATAATCTGAAGAAAGACCGTTTAAAGACGTGTATGTCATGATTCCTTTTAAATAAAGAATACATTTAGCCATTGCATACGTGAAAACAAAACATTCGAGAGAGTCATAACATTAAGTTTCAGTATTATTCAGGCTGACTTTTTCTGGAGTTTATCAATTCTGGACAGATTATAATTTGGATGTGTTTCCCCCATATGGTACAGCCGTAATCTATCAGTGATAGTATATAACCCGAAAAATAAAGTTCAAGTGATTCGGGAGGTATACATGCCAAGGTGTGACTGTGTTATTCTGAGAGAGAGAGAGAGAGAGAGAGAGAGAGAGAGAGAGAGAGAGAGAGAGAGAGAGAGAGAGAGAGAGAGAGAGAGAGAGAGAAACATATTTCGAGTGCAATGGATCAAGCAACGCATCCCGCACCAGAGGTTAATTAAGAATATACATGACGAAAGAACAAAAAAGTAAAAATGCAACAACGAACAGTGAAATACTAGTTTTTGACTTGCCTGGGCGCTTTAAATTCTCGTTGATACTTTGTCGAAGGCAATTACTAAACAGACAAACAAAATAAGCAATTAATACAAAACGAACGCCTCGGTTGCCGTTTTATCATTTATATTCAAAACCAATCAAGTTGCCGTGTTACCAATGAAGTTCAAAAGAAAAAAATACGCGACGTTAAAATTATCAAGCAACACCTTCTTTAAAATCTTTTGGCAAAGATTTAGTGACATTCAAAAGCGCTAAGGCTAGTTGAAAACTGGGGTGGGTGGGTGGGTGTGTTGCACTGCTTGTTCTATCTATCTATCTATCTATCTATCTATCTATCTATCTATCTATCTATCTCTCTCTCTCTCTCTCTCTCTCTCTCTCTCTCTCTCTATATATATATATATATATATATATATATATATATATATATATATATATATATATATATATATATATATATATATATATATATATAATTTTATTTTTTTTATTTATTTATTATTACCACCCACATAGGTCCCATGTCTCCACACGTCTTTCAGCCATCCGAGGCGGTTGCCCTGTTACGTCATTTCTGACGAGGACGATATCATAGATAGGATCTTAAATTCACTAATTAATGTAAAGGTTATCTCACTCGGCGTTATTATGAGAAAATGGCTTTGATACTTGGAGTAATAGTAATAAAGTTAAGTTCCGATGTTTTTAAGTGATATGTATGTATGTATGTATGTATGTATGTATGTATGTATGTATGTATGTATGTATGTATGTATGTATGTATGTATGTATGTATGTATGTATGTATGTATGTATGTATGTATGTATGTATGTATGTACGTACGTACGTACGTACGTACGTACGTACGTATGTATGTATGTTTGTTTGTATGTATATAATGCGGATATATGGTGTAAAATTAAATGTATGTGATTAATCTTTATATGATTACAAGACAAGATAGCGATTTCAAGTCTACAATATCTTCCCATGGGGTATCTGAAAAATATATAAAGTTTAAATTAGAATTCCCAATCAAAAAACGAAATCTAGATCTAGCCCGTACCGTTGAATTGAATAGACGTGTTTGAGAATGTTTTCACTATCACAAATGCAAACTTTGGGTTAAAAGGCTTTCAAATCCTTTTGACAGGGAATTTAGACCTGTTCGATTCATCTCAAAGACGTCAGTAATATCTAATCAAACAGAGTTGCACAGAAGCGGGACACATTAGGCTGTTTTAATTTACGATCTCTTTCATGCATAAATAAACGAATGAAAATCGACTTTAAAATTCTCGACGGTATGGATAAAATGATAAAAGACAACAGCGTACACAATTATTGGTGTTATACAAGCCCATCTACCAGTTTAATCATTGCACGCATTTAACCTAGTTAACATTGTGTAAACACTTGTTGTTAAACGTTGTTGATTTTTCCCATTCCCTTTTCCGTGGTCTAGTCAATACATCTCACTTTACTGTTATTGTGAACAATACGCGTGCGATTAAGTTGAAGTTATCTGACGGGAAACTACAGTGCAGGAATCAATTTTCATAAATGAGCAGCACTTAGATTTATATTCCCGATACCTATTGAATAAGATAGAGAAATTAAAACGCAAAAACGGGTCAAATATACAAACTGTTTAAATAGGCACGAATAGCTACTTGGGTTATTTTGGTGTATTCTCAAGATCGGTACAATCTGCTTGGATTTGAGCTCCAATTAACTCTCAACATGCCATGCATGGCCTGTGGTACCTTTTGTTGTCGAGTAATAGCGCAGTTTATCGATTTAATCAGTTTCGTTTACAGCTTTATCTTGTGCTACGAGTGTGTATCTATACATTTGCCTAACGAAGATTAATCTAAACAGCGAGTATTGGTGACGTGTATTGTATTGCTGTGATCAAATATGTCGGTGTGTGAAAGTTGTTGCCCTTTTCGAAATGGATTTTTGCAATATTAAGTTTTCCCCACATTGTTTTAAAAATGTTATTAAACATTTTAGTCGTGAATTTGTGTCGAATTACTATCAAACTCAATTTTTTTTAGATACTTTCGCAAATAATTAACGGATCTTTATCAACTGGATGGTACTTTACAAATTCCCTCAAACAAATTAAAATTATGGTCGTTTGAATTCGGTGGAAATGGATTTTATGAATGCATATTCTTATGATGTTACACGTTCCATTATAATCAACACAGCCACCACTACCACTGCCTAAATACTATTATTATAACTACTGCTAATCGCTACTAATACTTCAACACTACTGATTCAGTTACTACTGCTACTAATACTACTACAGCCATCTCCACTACCACTACTGCTATCACCACTCTGATTTCCACACAAACAATAGTGGAACTCCTATAGTAGCAACAATGGTTGTAGTAGTAGTAGTAGTAGTAGTAGTAGTAGTAGTAGTAGTAGTAGTCGCATCAGCAGGAATTGTTAATAGTAGTAATAGATGTAGTAGTATCTGCTAGTAGTAGAGTCGTCACTTTTTATGTTTGCTATAGTTCTTAATACTAACTGGAAGAAAAAAATAAATGATGTAGTGAAACAAATTTAGAAGTGCATTGTAATTGGAATAAATATGAAGACAGTTGTCCAAACAAAGTCGTGTTCTAAGTACATGATTGAGATTGTTGCTTGGATATTCACCAGGACTTATCAAAATTCATGTGCTCTCTTTCAGGTTCGCTCTCTACCTGGGATTACTGTTCAACAAATCTGTCGGACTTCGTTCAATCAGAGTCAGATATTGTAGCCGATGGTGTCGGTATCTGTTAAGTCTGCATTATTCAAGGAACACAATATCGAAATTTAAAAAATAAAGAGAAGATCATAATGCAAACTAACAGCTTCCCCCGGTCGTCGACAATAGTCGGAAAACGACAAATCGATGACCCTCCCAAGCCTCCAGTTAAGTTTGATTATAGCGAAATATATAGCGAAAATGATGAACTAGATCTGGAACTAGACTTGACCAAAACGCATATAAATAGAGCGCAGTATCGAGCGCGCACAGATTTGGATGACAATATCAAACAAGTCAAGAAAAATGCAGAGGGTATGAAACATTTGCAAGAAGCTATAAAGAATTATGACTCAAAAGAACTGTGTAGAAGCATTTCTCGGAGGGATATTAAACCTGTTGGAAAACCCAACGAGGAAACCAATGAAAATACGACAGTTGGTCCCGAGAAAAAGGCTGGATCAGAGGAGCGTTTTGCCCGTGAGAATAGTACAGAGAACCAGAAAGAGGACGAAATCAATGCAAAACCTAGGAACACCCTGACCATGTTTTTAATGCCTCTTCATAGAATTCAGACGGCGAAACAAGTAAAGAAACAAACAGTGAGAGAGGACGATGACCAGAGCGAAGAATCTATTCCGCTGAGGACCCAGTCTACTTGTGTTCAATATGCCGGCCCAGGAAGAAGCAGGAGTGTTTGCTATGGTCGACCCAGAGCCAACAGTCTCAATGTCCACATAAAGGGGATAAGGCCACGTATTGCTTCATCAAGCACTTACAATGCAGACAAACAGCATTCACGTTCTCGTAGAAAATTAGAAAGTATCAGCAAATTGGAACAGAGTTTTAAGTTTGACAAGCCAAGCATGTATGAAGAGAGACGAAAGACACTACTGGCCAGTTCGAAACAAAATGCCGATCTACAAATGCGTGTTAAGGTTTTTCTCAAAAACATTGACGAATTCAAAAGCAAGAGCAAGACCAATTCACTGGAGGAAATGTTTAGTCGGGGTGTTCATGTTACATAGACCCACACTGTTCTCGGATAAATTAAAGTGACAATTGTTATAAACAGATTTAAATTCAATTCGAACTTTTGTAGAACATATCCCGGAGCCCCGCCTGAGTGTTTCATGACATCAAACACTTCCCACTAAAGAGAATCTTTTATCATATATGAGGAAGGATAATCGAAATAATCAAATGGTTCACTATATTCGAGATGGAATAGTTGTAAATATAATTGTAGGACTGTAGTATACTATCCTAATTGAATTTGAAGTATTAACTCGAAGAAGAAAGTTAGCTAAATATATTGCACACATTTGTATTACCTATGATCTTTTAATGAACGAGAAACATCCCTACGTAATATATAACGTATTTGGTTTAAGCACGAAATCGTTGTGCACAACAGAATACAGTTCGAATTCTGGTCACAGAAATACGTCTCAAGTGTAGGTTTCCACTAAATTTCACCTGTAATTTTCCGATCAGAATAAACATATCTTCATGAAATTATTAGTTTTTATCCCATAAAGTGAAATCTATGATTTAGGCTCTATTCCCATGTCGAAAAGGGAATTCCATGAATTAGGCCCTATGTATATGCCGAACAGGGATATCCACGATTTAGGCCCTATTAGTTTCCATTCCGAAAAGGGAAATCCACAATTAAGGCCCTATTGGTTTCCATGCTGTGAAGGGAAATCCATGATTTAGGCGCTATTAGTTTCCATAGCGAAAAGGGAAATCTATGAGTTACATCCTGTTTACAACAGGTAAACGAATTGCTCCCTGTAAATTCTCAATTTACATGACAATATAAAAGTTATATCATCCAACAATCGTGTCGTTATATGCTCTTTGTACATTTCATTCGGTCTAGTACACATAACTGCTTTCTGAAGAATTATTTTCGTCATCAAAACGAAAAGACCATCCCTAGTGTTTACATACTGCAATTAAATGTAAACGTAACATTATGTATAGAATCAAGAAATCTGACTGCCTGAATTTAATGCTGATTTAAATTTACGATTACTTTGGTGAAATTGAAACTCGTTGATTAATGCACTGACTAATCTTAAGAGAGTAATATTTTTTCTAAAAATCGAAAATGGTTTTAAAAAATCATTTGTGAAGTAACTGTTGTCATGGTGAATGTTGCCGTGGTGAATGGAAAGTTTTCCTGTCTTGATTAGTGGGTGCGTCTTTCTTTGTCAGCTAAATCTCAATATATCCATTCAAATTTACTTAAAATAATTTATGGATTCTTAGATCTTGGTAAATCTGCAGTACTAGGCTACAAGTATTTTCTTCTTCGTAGGACCATCATAGTCAAGTGAATCTTCGGATGGGATTTTACATTGTCTATCTAGCGTTGTAGCCCTGGATGGAATGTTCTTACAAAATGTTTCAAAGTTTTACATTCAAAGTGTTATAACTAGTTTTCAGAGATATTTGGAATAGTATTTACTTTACTAAATTAGATGAAATTTCATAGATACTAGTTCTCAAAATAACTAAGTGTTTAAAATGTAGCAAATAATGGAGCCACAAAGTTGTCGTCAGGATATTTATTGATGGTCACAATTATT
This sequence comes from Unio pictorum, assembly GCA_030141615.1. Classification (NCBI taxonomy): domain Eukaryota; kingdom Metazoa; phylum Mollusca; class Bivalvia; order Unionida; family Unionidae; genus Unio; species Unio pictorum. The sequence continues at coordinate 4,077,056 of JARLTB010000026.1, forward strand.
TTAGAACAAATTTCTGTGTGCCAAAACAAACCGGTTTTACCCACAGTCATGTTAAATAGTTATGGATGAATTTTTATTCTATGTTTATAGTTTCTACCGTACGTTTTAATACCAAAATTATTTTGTATTGTACATTTTATTCATGTTGTAAAGATTCCCACAAATCGGTCACCTACCCGAAAATATCAACATTTGTTTTCTGTCAACATCTAATCGATACCACAACGTGTTTACCAGCTAATACCAAGGGAAAATAACCTGTTGGAAAATTTCTTAGCAACAAAGCGATCATATAGATATATTATAGAATAAAATACGACCTTTCATTCTGGTATCTTCATACAGTTAAGAGCAAAACTATTTCTCTCTTATTGACTTCTGACAAAATTATAATGTTACGATATTTAGCCCAAAATCATGGCTTGGAAATACATAACTAAAACTGATACTTGTCCTGGTCCAACATCCTTCACCTAAAAAAGAAAAAACGTATTTATTTCATTGTTTCAAATTTGATGAAATCTTTAAATGTGATTGCTTAAATAAAAGAAAAAATCGTTAAATTTGACACACTTCCACCTCAATATTAATAATTTAAAAAAATATTTCTTACTTATCTTTAGCAAAACGTTGATGTATAATTCCTTTATTTTTTCAGTTGGTGGTAACAGTTACCACAATCCATCATGCATTATGTTACATTATACTTACTCCCTCAAGGTCTGATCTAACATGCGATCCATCACTTGTCGGTAATTCGATAAGACGCTATTATGTAAGGCTGACTGAGAGATTGAAACTATAACTGCAATAAGAATAAACCAAGACTGCGTATTTAATAAAGCAGTAATAATTATTGTGGTCTACTATTACGCGATAGAATTAGGTGCATTTGTTCACGCAAGGAGTTCAAATGCTTCATATAATGCCGTCTCCATGACAACTTATTATGTAACTTTCATTTAAATAGGCCTAGCGCTTCAACAACTGATTTACAGATTGCGCTTGCTTAGATTTTGTACCGCCCGAATATTAGATATTTGCTTTCTTGTATCAATTGTACCAGCAAACACGATGTAATCAATCCGATCCTTCAAACATTGATTACTCTCAAATATCGAAATCTTGGGAAGAAAACGGTGTTATACTTATTTGTACCATTATAGGTATCTGACAGGTGTATTGTTTGACAATCTACGTTAAATTATGTGAAGAATATATTCAACCATTTCAAAACTTATGATACGCTTTATGAAACAAAGATGCAGCCTTGTCTATGATTAACAATGGTGCTGTGCCCTGCAAATTTTAATCTTCTCCTAATTAATTGCAAGAGTGGAGTGAAAATAATATTGATTTTATGGAAAGAAATTGTTTAAAAAGATCTCTGATTCATTAGTTGTAACTCACGTGTGTACTAATCTTCACTCTATAAGAAATATACTCCACGGACACTAACGACCGTCATTAGTTTCAAACAGACGTTATTTTAAAAATTGTTGTAACTGTTCTTCAATACTCTTCTATGCATGCTTACATCCATCGGAAAGTTCGCGTGTTACATCATGCGTTTTGACTCAATTCCAACGAATCACTTCTAATGTAGTCATTCTATCTGTTGACTACTATTTTTGGACGACAATACTTACTGGCGGCATTCTTTCAAACAAACCTCTCTATGACCCCTAACAGCACAGGACACATTTTAATTTCAATTCTTATTCTTTTCAGAACTAAGATACAATATAGAAAAAAATTACCGTAAAACAATATATATATATATATATATATATATATATATATATATATATATATATATATATATATATATATATATATATATATATATATATATACCTAACTACTGTCTTGCATCACATATGCTCCGCTGTCTGGATCATAAGCTGCAGCCCTTAGGCACAGTAAATTTCACACGTCTCCAGACCCTCTTACCTAATCGAAATTTTAGTGTGGCACCAGCAAAAGAAAGCTATGATTATAGGCGTCGAAGGTTCACTGCCCCTGTCACGTGAGTTCTTTAATATACATATTAATAATGGCTGTCTTTTATTTCCGGCATTAAAAACGATCCCATTAATCATTGGCTATAGTTATTATTTGACGCCAGTCTGATCGTATCGTGTCAAATATTTTGTTTCGAGTGATTTAATTTGTACATATCTCAAGATAGAACAGGGAACGATTTGCACGCATAGGTTACATCACTGTTAAGAAAGTCACGTTTTCCCCGTGTTGCATACAAAATTAAATTCTCAAATGGAAAAATTACGTCAATGACACAAAGTTGAAACTCCGAAATTATTCAAGTTTGTCAAGTGTAAACATTATAATTACATGTTTCGGTCCGTGGGCAATAAAAAATATTTGCAAAAGCACATGCTTAATTTAACCAGGATGACTAGATCTGAGCAGATTCTCCTTTGAGCTAATTGTTTTAAAAGAAATTTTAGATTATTTAGATGTCAGTTAGAGAACAGTGTCACAGTGTCATACATGAGGACATTATTTTACAAATTAGAAAGGCACTAGACCAGTTAGATGTTAACACTTGCTCAGTCACAGTGCGAAAATGATCAAATGTTTCAACTACTATGTACTTATATTTCTCTAAATAGTTATCATTTAAACAAATCTGTTTGGTCTTGTTGAAAGTAGCTTGATTTGCCACTCGATTGGACTGTATTTCAGCTCCTAACACGGGACACTTTTCTATATCATTGAGAACCAACTCGGTGTTAATCGAAGTCACTTTGAAACATAAGGAAATCAAATACGCTGCGCAATCAAAATGAATACAAAATCCGCGAGTAGGAATGGTTTCTAAATGTGTGCATAAAATGCTATTAATGCAAAACATACCAAAATAATATACATAATTTAAAACGAAATGAAAATTGCTGAAAAAATGTCATTTGTGTTTCTTGAATACTAAAGACGCGTTGCACTATGTAACGCAACACGCTGACTAGTAAGTCATAGGCAAAAAGGCTTTAGGAAAATGGATAAATTATGGAACACAGGTCATAACAAATTATGATTTGCTGTAAAATAAATATGTCCTTCCCTGGTTTTGGTAAATGATACGGTTGAGAAAAAAGTACAAATTGATAATAATAATAATAATAATAATAATAATAATAATAATAATAATAATAATAATAATAATAATAATATAATAATAATAATAAAAACACCACCACCACCAATAATAATAATAATAATAATAATAATAATAATAATAATAATAATAATAATAATAATAATAATAATGAGGACTTTGTATAGTGCTTAATCTCTAGATGCTCTATGCGCTTCACAACATTAGAAAACATTTATAACATAAAAACAAAATATGTAAAGATATGATTTTAAAAAAAAACAACTTAACACAATCAAATTAGAAAACATAAAACATGCTTAAAATATGTTAGGTAGGAAATATTATTAGGTCATTAAGTTTGTTCTTGCAGTCGAAATAGGCGAGATTTAAGAGCACTCTTCTTTATGTCTATGTTCAGTGGGCAACTCGTTCCACGTTTCTGGACCCTGGTATGCAAAAGAGCATTGTCCATATGACTTCATTTTCATAATGGGAATAATGAGTGTACGGTTGTTAGAAGAGGGGCGTAAGTATCTGACTGGTGTGTAGATATGGGTGAGGTCGAATAGGTATGTTCGACGACTGGATTCCGTCAGTGAAACATAGCACAGTGAACATATTGGTATTTGATTCTGGATCGAATGGATAAACAGTGAAGGGTATAGAACAGCTGGGAGGTGTGCTCTGATCGTAGTACTCTAAATAAGATCTGAGCAGCTGTGTTTTTAACTTTTTGAGGTTTCTGAAGTAGGTATTGACACGAAGCAGACAGAATTTAGTTACAAAAGTCCAAGCCTGAAATACTACTGGACACATACGTGTTACAGTGGGATCAACTGAAAGATATTTGCTAATGGAGCTGATGCATCTCAGATCAAGATATGCATCCAAAGCATATGTTCATGACATGTTGGTTCAATGTGAGCGTCCTTTCCAGGGTAACACCTACGTTTAACGTTTTGTTCCTGATACTTATTGTTTTAGGTAAAACAATAAATGAGAAAGTATTTTTGTTGTGATCAGAATGGCCTCAGTTTATCATCATTTGTCTGCAGTTTGTTACATGTAATCCATGAATTCACGTAAAAATGCACCTCGCTACACCTTGAATGGTAGCATCAAATTGAGTTGGGTGGTTAGATTTGTATATCTGGGTGTCATAAGAGTACAATGGGTGAGACACTAGATGACGATCTATTACACTTGAGGGCGTCTGAGTGTAAAGAATCAAGTGAACAGGTCCAATAACAGACCCCTGTGCAACACCGCAACATAGACCAACTGGGCTGGAGTGTATTCCATTTTGCGGACACATTTTGTGTCAGTTGATCAAGTAGGACTTTAGTGCACTCTTTATCACGACTGTACGTACTAAATCCAAAGAGACAGGTTCAAATGCTGCTAACGGTTGCCGCTGAAATTCTGTATCGCACCTGTATGATGACGAGTCAATTGAAATTGTGTTGTCAAGCTTATCTCTATCGGTTTGTACTTTATCAGCGAAGAAATCTGCAAACATGTCCAGAATTTGGACTGGAGAGAAGGTAGTTAGAAGTGGTGTATATTTGCTTCGTGACATTAACCTGTTAGTACTCTCGAAGAGCTCTTTGCAGATGGAACTTTCCATGATCTTAGTACTATATTGGGCTTATTTCTCTGCATGGACAGTGTTTGTAAAGGTCTTCTTAGCAGCTTCATAGATTTGCTTATGAATAGTGAGTCTGAATGAAAGCCAAAGCCTCTCAGCTTTACAACGGTCCCTTTTAGCAGTGCGAATCTCGTTCATAACACTGCTATTACACGGAGAATACTTTTAAATTAATACTCTGTGTTTGGTGGCTGGGGCATGTTTTTCAAGAACTGAACGCATTCAGTTTTCGCGTTGTTTTGCTGTAGGAGGTAAGCAAGTTGTTAGGTTTGCTTCGATGTCATGCATTAGTTTGATTCTATGTTTCACATGGAGCTTTCTCAAAGTAGCAAATACAGGTGGAGGGTTAGGGACTGATACGTCAAGATAGTATATAATGCAGAGGTGTTCTGATACTGGTGCGTGTTATACCAGGGAGGACCATAGAATATCATCGGGTCTATAAACAGTCCAGTCTAAAATGTGACCATGCTTATGGGTGGGTTGCTTAACTAACTGACTGTCTGAGGTTGAAAATATGAGAGAAATCGAGGAGTTTTGATATGTTTGGGTTTCCAGGACTGACAAAGTGAAAGTTGAAATCTTCAAGAATAACCAGGTTGCCACCTATCCAATTTCCGTACTCCAAAAGATTCGGAAACTGCTCCAAAAAGAGAGATTCTTTCAGCTTGTTGTTTCTACTAGGAAGAGGGCGGTAGAGGCAGATAAAGATGGACTGACCCTTCTTCCAATGTGAGTTTGGTTTGCACAAGTTCAAACGATGTAATCACATTACACATGCAAATACTTAAATATATAAAAGTGTAATACTACCTGTTCAAAAATGTCAAAAAGAACGGAGAGAACTAATTTGTTATTCGTTATAACAATGCTAAAATTTAGAAAAAAATACAAGTTCTTGAATACTCTAAAACTAGAATTGAATTAAAAAATATGTATGTATGTATGTATGTATGTATGTATGTATGTATGTATGTATGTATGTATGTATGTATGTATGTATGTATGTATGTATGTATGTATGTATGTATGTATGTATGTATGTATGTATGTATGTATGTATGCATCTGCACAATTCTAGCCACATTATTACGAGTTAGTTTAGGGACGCGAAAAAACTCACACAATGAAAGACAAACTCAAAAAGGTTACATCTTTAAAAACGGGCCAGATTTTCAAAATATATCAAGCAGTCTTGTTTAAAAACGTTTCAAATCTTCTCAGCAGGAACGTTTTCACATGACTTATATATGGACAAATGTCTAAATCCGTCGTACGACAAATGTCTAAAACCGTCGTACGACAAATGTCTAAATCCGTCGTACGACAAATGTCTAAATCCGTCGTACGACAAGGGGTAAACATTGAAACTAATCTACTTTGCTGAGTTCGCTGAGGTGAGGGCGGGATTGGGCGGGAGCTAGTAAGATATTTGAATAGAGAGCATTTTAAGTCATCGTAGCCAAAGGATAGAAAAAATAAAAATGTAAATCGGTACAGGCGTGTAAGAATCTTCATTTACACAAAACTATGTTTGAAAAAGATCATCACTGGATAATTTTAACAATTTGGTTCTGTAAATGCTAAAATAGACAAAACAATTAGACTTGTGAAGATTCTCTGATGAGAGGGTAACCGATTTGTGTAAGGACTTTTTATCACAGAACAAGAACTATTAACATAATAAATACAAGAACAATATATAATGTAATTTAAAAGGAAGATGTAAACTAACAGGTAGATGTTCACACAATTTTTAGTTTGCATGTTTAAGAAGTGGTGTAATTTACTTCAAGCATGGCAATACACTATGTGTTTGTTTTCTTCTATAAAAACAAATGGTTATATTTTATTTGATTCGACAGTTTACATACTAAATGAAGAAAAAGTAAGATAAATGGCCATAAAAACGCGTATAAATTGAACACATAATAGGTGGTAGGTGCTCCTTTTATTTTATGGTATTTGTTTCAAAACAACTAACGCTCATTCAGATTATAAAAAAACAAAACAAAAGACAATTCGAATAATACAGTAATGTGTTTGATATATGTCCGGTATAAATTAGATGGCAATAGAACATTTCAACATGAATGTGTATGAGATATTGGAAGAATGAGTCAATGATACGAACGTTCACGTCGCAGAGCGCAAACTACTTAGAACCGATAAAAGAGAGCAAGAGGAAGACGATAACATGCTTACACATGTTATGGTTCTTTAAGCATACACAAGAAAAGTGAATACGTTTTGCTAAAAGACAAGTAAAAGTATTACGCTACAAAGCCGACGTAACAGTAAAGATAAATCGATTCATATAATGCCTACAAAGGTTTAATTGTAAAATTCAACTACTACTCTAAAACCAATTTTAAAGTTCTGTAAACAATAATTTGCTATTTGTACTACAGGAACAACTAAAATCATTAAAATGAAATATCCACTGCGATCAACACAGATAAACACAATCCAACCTGATTTTGTCGACATCTCAAATCAATTAAAATAAAATATAATCATATTTTTTTTATAGAAGAAAGAAACATATAGTGTATTGCAATGCTTGAGGTAAATTACACCACTTCTTAAACATATGAACATCTTCCTTATAATATACTTGATTTATTTATATTTACTAGTAATAACATTGGCTAATATGGTATAGGGTCTTCTACAAAGTCACTGGATTTTTATAACAATCGAGTATTTTATCCCTCAAGTTTGGATGTTTTGGCGATACAGATGCATTTGTGGCATTTGATCTGTACGTTTCTTACTGTTTGCCATGTTTGAATAGCATTAGAGAATGTATTCAATCACTGTATAAACAATGAATTGAACATCTCGTGAGCATATCTACTCATTTTTCTTGTTGTCAACTATCTGTGACGTCAATGACTCATTTGATTTAATAGTTAGTGTCTCTATGCAGTGTAGTATAAGTAGGAAATCATACTTCGATGAAAAACTAATTAAATAAGTACAAAAGCACATTTCATGTGGTTTTGAAATAGGTGAGCAGGAACATCACGATTTCAGTTAATGATAAGTTATTTTAGAATTAAAGACAATACATATTTTTTTTACATAAATAGAACAAAATTAGCACATCATAAAAAAACCAGAAAATATTTTGAGCGCGTACATGACAAAAGCTGGACCTATAGAATTAAAGATCACAGTTAATGATGTGGTCAAATAAAAATGCGACCTGATATTGACCCCAAAGTAACTGGTTTAAAAGTATTTATAAAACACGGAAATGTTTCCTACATTGCAAGAAATACAATCTAAATATCCGCTTGAACCAGCAGTCACCGTTGGAGAACTACTAGAAGTCCATGATACATACTGTAAAAACGCATAATAGATTCCAATGAATCATTTGATAATCAAAATATCTGACGGTAAAATATTATTGATTATTGGCAATACAATATTTAAGTTGGATAATATTAGCCTCCAATGAAAATATTTGTTATTACACAATAGAAAATAGAATTAGACGAATAGAATCAAAGAAACTAGTCACTGAAAAGAATGACAAAAGGTAGAAGGTACATAAAATACATCAGCAAAGAAACGGATGAAAACAGAACACTTTCACGATGTTCAAAGCATGGAAGTTCAAGAACAGAAATTTTACAGAAAATTTAAAGTAATAATAAAATACCAGAGACAAAACTAAAATTAGACGAAAGGAGAAAATATTCTTCAAATAGAAAGGTGTAACATGGACTGCTATATATACACTGATATTAAGCAGTTAATCAGGCTACACAACATCATCAAACTCTTGTTTTACCTAAGTCAACTCATTTCACTCCGCCTTTTTGTTACCTGTTGGTGATATTTTGCATGTTCACTATACATACCATTTACCGTTCAACATTTCAATTAGCATGCAATTTGTTTTTTCTTGTCCTACTATGGGCTGAAGTATTTAGTACTTTACTTTTCAGAAAATCGTAACTTGTTTTTTTGTGGGTTTTTTGTGTAAACCGCTCTTTCAAAATTTCTTTTAAAACATTGTGCATGCCATATTTTTTCCCTGTGTGTGTGTGTGTGTGTGTGTGTGTGTGTGTGTGATGACCAATGAAGTAGCTCTGGCACTAAGAAAGCAACCAACCCTCCCTTTTTGCAGATTAACTATAAATTACATATTACTTTCTACTAACCTACTAAGTTGGTACATGATTCATTGAAATAAAGCAGAGACAGTTTGGAAAAGAATGTTTCAAATACTAAAAGTAAGAAAGGTAGATGCAGATTTCACATTCAGAAAGTGTCACTCTCACATACGAATGAAAATATGCATTACTTTTATCAATTTTCCCATACTGATGGAACATCAGATATTATTTCTTTCTTTGTGACGGAGATGTTTATTCGTTTATTAATAACCTAATGAAATCATCCTTTTAGTGTATTAAGCTGCCAATTCCGTTATTCGTTGTTTGTTTGGAAAGTCTTATATAATATATCGCCTTATTTGTATGTGAACTAAATAAAGGTATTATGCCTAATATAGATAATTTAAATTCACATACGACATTCTGATAACCTCCCAGTCTTGTATGTGCAAGTTTTTCACCTCTAAAGTCATTGTTAGATAATGTTAACAGAGTGCTTGTAAACATTTCATTTATCGCAGACCACCACTATATAACGTTGTCATAAAAATCAATTCAGGGGTTTGAACTGTCTAATACAATAATTGACATTTACAGCTAAGCCTCACAAAACATCAAAACTTACATTTAAATACATAATTGATGTGAAAGGCTCTAAATTTAATTAAACGTAGGTTTGAATACATAATTGATGTCAAAAGCACTATATTTAATTAAACTAAACTCACAAGGCATATTTATTTGTAGGCTCACTATTTAATTTGACTGCACACACGGTAATCCAATATCCAGTTAAATTAGGATCTAATATAAAATATTTGTCAATTTGAATAACATGATTTATGTGCATGGGATATATTCAAATCGCCGAAGAGTTAACTGAACCCAGATCCCATGTTCGTACGTTTTCCCAGTATGAGTGCTGAACCACCCCGTTATTGTTTCCATTCAAATTGCTTATCAAGTCATACAAGTCATTTGAGGACAAGGCGATCATTTTGGACTGAACTGTGCTGTGTCTGCCATTGTAAGCGTACATTTATTTTCAAGCGACCTTGTCTATTTGGATGTAGCACAATACAAGCAATCCATTATTCTCACTACCTAACTACCACAACATGGAACCGACTTTGTGTTTCATAATTTTAATTGGATTGGATGAAACAGTACAGAACCCTTCAGTGTATTAATATTTGGATTTCTTTTATCGTAGCTATACTAACTGTTCAGTCATATCGCGACAATGTCTGCAGTGTGACAGGTTATTGTGATGTCTAGCACTGAGACATCATGCCGCTGACATGTATCATCATGTCCCACCCAGTCGCATTATCCTGGCACCAGGTAGACCAGTCCTTTATCTAAACTCCTACTACTGAGTGTCAAGCGAGGTAGCTATTATCGTATTTTTATTAGTCTTTGGTATGACTCGCTCGGGGATACAACCCCCAACTTCCAGTATCCAAAGGCAGACGCTCAAACCACTTAGCCCACCGGAGCGGTCACAGTGTATATGGAGTCAATTCAATGACAATGATTTTGTTGTTGTTTCAAAACGCACTATGCTGCGTACTGCAGGCTCGCTGCAGTAGAAACGTTACTTTGGCATGTGGCGTCAGAGACGAAATGCGACTATCATTATGAACTATTATTTGCAGGGTCTGTGATTAAATTTTAAGTTTAGTACAGAAAGGATATTTTCTATATCTTTGAGGTCTTGACTACAACGATATGACAATTCTTGAAAAGTCTTAGAACAGTTCAGACTGAGTAATCATAACACAATTTTGTAACTGATCGATGGTTCTTTCTGCTCTAACAGAGAGTGCACAGGAAATTACTTCAAAAGCATAAAAATCACCCAGCTTCCAGATTATTATTATTATTATATTCCTTTTAATATAGACATTACCAATTAATACATACATATTCTGCCGAAGCAGTGAGAGTACGTGCACGTATGTGTGTATGTGCGTTTGTGTGTATGTGATGATCAGATGTTACTTCAGCCCATTCATCAGTTTCAATTAATGTATAATTTAAAAACTATTACGTAAGCTAATCAACTGAGCTTTGATAACCTTTAAAAAATAAATAAAGCATTGAGACATCATTGATTCTGACCAAAATAATGCGAAGTTCTCGATCATTTGTATATTGTTTCAGCGTCCATCAGACATATGAATGAGAAACGAACTGGTACCAGCCGATCGGTGACTGCACGTAGAGTATTCATACAATTTGAAGATTTATACATGTTGGTACGCTACACCATTTTTTCGGTGATATCTATTGTAGTCTCTGGCACGAATGACTTTCACAATGCATACAAAGAGTCGCAATGTTTGTATCTGGATTTTGTGCTAATTGAATGTTTGTATCTGGATTTTGTGCTAATTGAATGTTTGTATCTGGATTTTGTGCTAATTGATAACACTACACCTATAGTAATTAGTCAGTTATGCAGACCTTTTTTTTCATCAACACGATATCATTAAAATTCTGTTTCGATACAAAAATAAATATTAAGATGTACGAAAAGTGTTGTCGTACGAAATTTTATACTTATAATTCAGAAACAGTTGATATACTTTATATCATTTCTCTTTTTACAAAGTGAAAACGTTTCGAGCATTGAAACTATCGCTGTTATTTTGCAGATATCATAGGATGAAGGAACTCAGTATGACATACTTGCTAATCTTTTCATACTGAAGTATAAAAGAGTGTCATTTTGTATATTATCGGTAGGAATTAATCACACATCAATTTTACTTTACTTTTTTAATTGATCGTCGAGTTTGTATCTGATGTGTCCAGGGCCGGCGCTTCCGCTAGGCGAACTAGGCAATCGTCTAGGGCGCTGGGCTAAGGGTTTATTTCATGATGATGGGCGGGTGGGGGGGGGCGTGCTGGAAGGGGGCGCCATATATTTGATCTCTCCTAGGGCGCCAAAATGCCTTGCACCGGCGCTGGATGTGTCGAGGCAACATGCCATCTTCCGGCGCCAACTACATTGCCCTAGTACGTAATGTATTATAGTGTCCCGATCTTTTCAGTCAAAATTGCACTATGCAGCAGACAACGCGTTGCATTCTGGGGCATGCTTTAACAAGAGTGCCACATATAAATATATGCAGAATCTTCATTTGTAGGAGCATGCATCACATGTTCTGCAAGTTCGTTGGCTTTATAGTACTGTGTTTTCTAAACGTACTCTACTTACAGGGCCGTAGAGGGCGATCACGAACCCTGAGGTAAGAAATACCGGGGCTTTTATAAATCTTCTTTTTATTTTTTTTTAAAAGTAAAACTAAAAAGTGCTGTTCGGCCAGGGTCTCGGGGATATATCATATGTTTCCACCCACCTCACCACCTTCTCAGCCCTGTTTACTTAACAAAAGTCCTTCGAGGGTCGTCTGAAGTTGTTAATTTTATGTTTGCAAGGTAGATACTGAAGTTCGACGCCACATCTTAATTTAAAATAATGACATTCATTAATTTGACATGATGTAAATAAGATAATGGATGAGAAAGTGATTTATTTGTTCACAAGGACACTAAAGCTAATATGATATATAGTTGTTGCATTATTCATGCAATTATATGCATTAATACTTTCCAATACATAATCATGGCGACAGATCCGACCGCACCTGTTGTATTTTCCAGTATCTTAGTTATGTAATACCTTAAAAAGCGCCCAAGAACAATGAATATCGTTCTTCGTATAGAATCAATGTTCATTTTGATAATACTGTATAGATTCTAAAGTGTTAGACCGTTTTCAAAAGCTTACAGTAAAAACAAACAGTTAACGTTTGCATTTGTCACAGTTACTTTATTCTCCAATTTCAGACCTACATATATCAACAACAACAACAACAACAACAACAATAATAATAATAATAATAATAATAATAATAATAATAATAATAATAATAATAATAATAATAATAATAATAATAATGGCTTTGTATAGCTCTAAGTGCATTTTAGCATCTATAATAATATGACTACAAAAAACAATTGAAACACCATGAAATTAGAAAACAATAAATGATGAAAATATTTAAGGTACGAAACATTATTAGGTCTTTAAGTTTGTTCTTGCAGTAGAAAAATGTGCGTTTTAAAAGCATTTTTGAAAGGGATCACAGTGTCTTTGTGTCTAATCTCAATAAGCAATTCATTCCACGTTGCAGGATCCTGGTATGCAAACAAACGTTGTCCATATGACTTCGTTTTCATAGTGGGAATAATGAGTATACGATTGTCAGAAGAGGAGCGTAAGTATCGTGCTGGTGTGTATACATGGGTGACGCCAGAAAGGTATGTTCGACTGGAGTCCGTCAATGAAACGTAGCACAGATAACAATTTTTGTGTTTGATTCTGGATCGAATGGATAACCAATGTAGGGTACAGAGCAGCGGGAAGGTGTGCTCTGATCGTGATAGGATGATCCGAGCAGTTGTGTTTTTGAACTTTTTGAAGTTTATGGAGTATATCATGAGACGAACCAGACAGAATTGAATTACAGTAGTCCAGTCTTGAAAGTACTAATGAACACACAAGTGTTTTAGTGGCATCAGCTGAAAGATATTTGCGAATGAAGTTGATGCATCTCAGCTCAAGATATGCAGCCTTGCATATATTCATGACATGTTGGTGCAATGTGAGAGTACTGTCTGGAGTACATAACTTTCGTCCTAACTGTTTTGAATTTAACGCTGGTGTTGTTGATATTTATTGTTTGAGGTAATAGGTGTGGATGAGAAAGTCCTTGTGTTGTGATCAGAATGGCCTCAGTTTTATTGCCATTTGTCTGCATCTTGTTACATCTTATCCACGATTTCTCATCAACAATGCACCTCACTACAATTTGGATGGCAGCATCAACTTTAGTTGTGTGGCTAGATTTGTATCTTTGGGTATAAAAACCATATTTCGGTTACGTATAGAGGATATATTATTATCAAAATAAACCAGAGATGTCTTTTTATTTAAATGCATGTAATAAGTAAAAATAATTTGCTATTTGTCCTTTCATTGTCAACATTTGTGCCATCAAGCTCAAAGGCTGTGTATAACTCATCATGGCAGGTGGTCTTTTCTTGATAGTGTGTTTGCGTCAACACTGGTTATCACTTTACCAAGCGCAATTCGTACGTTATATGTAAAAGTGTATGCCATGTTTCTTTTACCAAAAAGCAAATAAAGATTCAGAAGTACCTGCAAAGACGCCATCGGGGAACAAAATAGAGTCTTGAAATATTTTCAGGGCCAATCCACCAACTAAAAATTTCAATAAATACCGCTTATACCCAGCTAAAACGCGTCTTACCAATATATATATATATATATATATATATATATATATATATATATATATATATATATATATATATATATATATATATATATATATATATATATATATATATATATATATATATATATATAAAGAGGAAAACATGACATTCCTATCCTAGACTGAGCTCTCTTTCCTGAATTAAATAAATATGGATAACGTAAGAATGCTCATTGGCAAAAATGAAGGCAGCTGTAACAGATTGCATACCATGTCAGTGCCAACTGACCTTGGAACACATTCTTGTTTAGTGTTTCGACTTCTACTATGTGAGACAAGTATTTTGATGTGACCTCTCTGACACAAAACTGAACGTCCCACCCAAGAAAATCTTTGAATGCTGGTTATGAAGTACCACCCGAGAAAATCTTGGAATGCTGGTTACGATGTACCACCCGAGTATATAGTGGAATGAAGATTTAGCAAAGAACATGTTTGGTCGAATGTTTCAAAGATTTCTCAGTTCCAAGTAGAAACTAATTATATGGTTCAAATGTGCTGAAAATTCCATGTTATCTGGTTTTAATGGCTCCCAATATTGTTAAAGGTTTAGTATTATTCAGAGGATATGGCATATACGACGTTTTGCACGTATCGGCGGCACTGGCGCTTTAATGATCTAATACGATTCAAACATGCAAAGATCTTAATTAAACGTATGATTACGACTTGAAATTATTTTAAAATAAATGTATGATCTTAGTATAATATTTACCGAGTTTTTATATATACTTTTTTAACTTTAATACCATACTACCATAGTTCCATATATTTCTAAATTGCCGCCTTTGAAAGGCCACTTATAAATATCCAACAATTTGGCAGAGACGTTGATCCAAAATAAAAATCGTTTATCATGATTAACACCCTAGCCAATGATTACTGATACAGTGGCATAAAATTGAAAAAGCTAGTCTACTCAAATTTATGTGTTTCCTAGTAGCAACACGTTAATAGAGTTGACCAGCCTAATTTAAAATGTCACCATATATCCACTGTTGTGCTGATTTACTATTACTAGCTACTACATACACTCTGTATTCTCCGCGTGTTTATCTGTCTGTCCAGCTTTTATGTCTATTACAAATTATCATTAAATGCCGCTTAATGATGATTTTCACATGACCAAGCGCATGGCGACCAGGACACAATATTGCCGAAAGAAGACAATAGCTTTTAATCAAGGCTTAAGACTTTGATTTACTAAATTTAGGTCAAACTCACTTCAGCCAATCAGACCGTTGGATCCGAGACTTACGCATGTCTAGACTAGAAATTTCGTTGATTAAAGGGAGTTATTATCTTATATTTGCACCTAGAGGCCAGGGCGTGTGGCCAAAATCTTACATTTCTGAATGAAAGTGTGTGTGTGTGTGTGTGTGTGTGTGTGTGTGTGTGTGTGATCTCCATAAAGAATTAAAATATGTGACTTTTGCAGCTTCACTAGGTAGAGGTTTGGTGTCGTACATGCTGTTGAGAACACGTGATGGGGGAAGGAAGTTCATTATTATTACTCAGTTCCTTGTTAGACTGACTACTGAAACTTCGGAATTAGTTTAGAATGAACCGATTTTAACTAGTATGGAATGTTTGCGGGCAAATGTGCTATATGTAAATTTTATTTGTCGTGTTCGTGACATTAGTACACGAAGGTTATGTCGATCAGAGTAAAAAAAATACGTGTCTAGGGAAATACCGCGGTAACCGAAACGGATTGGTCCAAACCAATTGTACGATTTCGCCTCGTATCCTTTGCGAAATTGATTGATTCATTAATATTATTGACAAGAGAGAGAGAGAGAGAGAGAGAGAGAGAGAGAGAGAGAGAGAGAGAGAGAGAGAGAGAGAGAGAGAGAGAGAAAAGCAGTAGAGCAGTAGAGCAGTATAGTGTTGTTTTATAAGTATAACGCCACACAGTCTTAGTTAGCCAAGTATATCGGCCTAAACCCAAATACATACTAATATTGGTCAATTATTCATTGTATGCAACAAAAGTTAAAATTTCACGTCATATTCATTTTAAAACATACTTGGTATACAAAAACAATATACATTGTTTGAAACGTTTTAAACAAAATATGTCCTTCATTCATTGTGTTATCATAAACTTAAATTTTATTTAAATCGTCTTTAAATACTTCTTTGAAATGATACCATGCCTGTTCATCAAGCATTGAGGGATAAAAAAATGGCTGACATTAAGCTACAACGATTAAAGACGAAAGCAATTATCAGTAAATGTAGTTGTTTAATTGGAAAATTTACACTTGCATTACAACCGACAAACAAATATCTTATAGGTATAAGAAGCAAAGGAATATCCATATTTGATGTATAAAGACAAATAACTTTTAATCTGCGTACAATGAAAACATTATGAATTTACACAGTGACCACAATACTACTAAACGATTCCAATGCTTTCGATATATGATGAGTTTATTTCAGTGATTTACACATGTTTCTGCTAGTTACATTGCGAATGGTTAAATATAATGGACTGGTACATTGTAATATAAATGAGATTCATATATTATTTGTAGGTTAGTCCCAGATTGCAATAGAATGAAAGCTACAATTTAAAGAAAACAAGCAAATTATTTAAACAACAGATATCAAAGAATCTTTCGTCATTAATACATAATTTTAAATCTGCGTACATTGATTTACATTTCTAACGCAGTGTGCCTTTGCCATCTTCATTAGTTAAATTTCATTACATATTGTTTTACTCTATGGGCGTTTTCGCCTCAACGATCACTACTACTATTATCTAACAGATTTAAGGGAGACGAATCTAAAAGACTTAAGGGAGATAACTTTGTCTCAACCTTTCTCTTTTCCTAATGTGGAAGGTCACAAATAGTGTTAAATATATTTAAAATTATTACATTCAAACCAAACACTAATGTCCATAAAGAAAGTAAGATACGTACAACAATAACATGAATATATTAAATATAATTGCATAACAGTGCAAATAACAAGCAATACAAATTTATGTAAATTTTTGTAGACCAAGAGACCAGCTCCAATTTGTAAGATTTATTAAAATAATTATGGTAACCGAAACAGCCGAAGATCTTTTTTAAATATTGTATATCACGTCCAGCGCGAAATAAAGAAAAAATGAAATAAACTGTTCTATGAGCAGCGTTTGTTTTGGCATAAAAGAAGCCACACTCAAAACGTAAGTTATTAAAAATATATAAATATTATTTATTACAAAGAGTGCATATGAAAATCTGTTATTTTTGCTCTTTTTTAATTCTGCCGTACATCTTACAGGGTCCTGTCTAAATCTAATTAAGCAGTTACATATGAGAGTTTAAATAATTAGGAAACGTGCGTAATAATGTTTTTATTTTTAAAAGAGAAATTATGATGACAACTGAATGACCTCAAAGTTCCAAAGTTTTCATAGTATTACCACCTACGCCAAAATCCTAGAAGGATTTTACTTCACTCTTCCAGAGCCATTTCCCAAAGCAATTCCCTACTTGGAAATTGAGACTATTCATTACAATTCATCGCTACGATAATGAATGAATTACTTTGTCAAAAGTGTATTACTTTACTTCTTGCAACTTTTGTGCCAGTCCTGTGAAACAGCCAATTCGATTGATGGACCCATGTATATTTTAAACTACACACAAATATATAGGCATATAACGTCCTATTAAACTATCCACATACCACTTTTAAATTACTGTAGCAACATTAAAGAGGGACTGTCACTCAAAAGGCATTGATAAATCTAAAAGATGTACTAGTCTATTAAATTTTCTGTCAATAAATGCATAGTTATTATTTTTCAAACCGATATCATTTTTGGTTCCTTTGATTTATTGATAGTATTTTCCGTTAGCCGGATACCTTGGCATTTAGAACAAAACAAGTTGCATACGACTACAATAGTATAGTCCATGAAAGACCTGGCGCGATAGATGACAAACAAACGAGAAGTTCCATTTTTTTTTCTCTCAGCTTCTTGCATCTTTATTCGCTGCTCGCTGCAAAGTCGCTCCACTAATACTTAATAAAACAGATTATTACACAAAAATGATACAGTGCCTAAAAAGCTCAGACTGTATTACAATAAATGGATGAACACATATTTCTTGCAAGATATATTGGCAATTTATTTTGAAAATGATATTTAACAAGTGCATATATTTTACCTGCTTAATAGTGCGCTATGTAACCATACGTCTTGTTTGACGTCATACGTCTTGTTTGACGTCATACGTCTTGTTTGATATATTTATATTGGCTATTGTGATCTCTCGTTTATTTAGTTATTTTGTTATTTTACTAAAAGACTCGTTTGCCCTTTCAACATCGAAACAAAATCGAGGACGAAAGTAGTACAAAAGTGGATATAACAAAAGGTGTTAGTAAAACACGCTTAAATTAAAAACATGAACTAATTAATATGGGTAAACGAAACATCCTACACAATCAAATCTTTTTTTAAAAAAACACATTAAATCAGTGGAATGCAGAATGAGTCACAATACACTGTAGACTTTTTGCATAATACATTATGGACTTTTTGCTCAATACATTATGGACCTTTTTTGCACAATACATTATGGACCTTTTGCACAATACATTATGGACTTTTTGCAAGATGTTAAACTCTGCACTTATTATGGTTACCGCTTCAAACACAAAAGGACACAGCCAAGGAACCAGATTGGGTGTCAAAAGGTCTATTGCACTCGGTGTCAAACCACGTACAATCAAATAGTCCATCCTGAAATCTAATATATCGACTGGTATTTATATAGTTTTCAAAATACTTTGTGGATAGTGGTTTTAAACCTTGTAGGTTTTCTTGTAACACGCTGTAAAACGCCATTCGTGTCGATTTTATCACGATAAATTATCAATTTTTACATCTCAAATTACGATCATACTCAGATATGGGTGAAAAAAAAACACAAGAGAAAACTTATATAAACTTCAAGAAAATAATTTATAAATAAGCTATAAAATAGAAACAGGTTTAAATATCTCTCTCTCTCTCTCTCTCTCTCTCTCTCTCTCTCTCTCTCTCTCTCTCTCTCTCTCCTACACACACACACACACACACACACACACACACACACAGAGAGGAAATATGTAAAGATCATTATTGTATAATATAGAGGTCAAAGAAGAATGCTGATTTAATATATGTTCGGTAAAATGATGAATTGGATGATGAATTGCATGATGAATGTCGTGTTTCAGTTGATATTTACGCGACAAAAGATAAACAGATTTGACCGATGAGGGTAATAAACAACGAGAAAGTAAAACATACAAACATGCTAATCGTTTTTAATCCAGACGGTGATGACGACATCAAGGAACGTTGGAATAAAGATCTTTCAAAATGGGTGTAAAGCTAAACAAACCACCTTAATGAAAAATTATTATCCGTAATACATGTTTAGGTTTGTTCTATTTACAAGAAAATAAACTAAACACTAAAGGTTAGTTACGGAAAACAATATATATTATTAATGAAAAGGTTCTGTCATGAAATCTTAAAGTTTTCAGCATCAATGAAAACTAACATTCTATGTTTACTCCTAATTTAATAATAAGGTGATTACGTTTACAGAGGACGTAAGTAATACAATGGATCGAAATAGAATAAATAGAAGACATAAACCAGTCGTTGAGAGAGAGAGAGAGAGAGAGAGAGAGAGAGAGAGAGAGAGAGAGAGAGAGAGAGATTGTATTAATGTATTTTACGATGCACTGAGTAAGGTTACAAAACGTGTGGATAACTGAAACCGAAAAGTGAAACGCCCGATGGCTATGCCATTGTATTATAGAAAACATTATATTTCAAGAAGTATATGCCACATCTCGAGAAAGAAGATTAAGCAAAATAAAGTTAGCACTCTTGACAGTTAACTGTAAAATGTATAGATCCAGCACATAACGAACGCGATGTAGTTTAAAATTACAAATAAAACAACACAAATATATAATTCATTAAGTTGTCGGTTATATCAGTCACTACTTTATCATGAAGATCCTTAGACAAGATGTTGTTAAGGAGGCAACAATCATGCGGTTCATTGAAAAGTTACATGTTTAATGCAGCTTATGAATTCAAGGCTGATATGTTCATTTAGAAGAGGAAGGAAAAATAGCTGAAAGGACAAACTAGCCTTAGTTTCCGGTGTAAACGACAATCACGGCAATTATTACAGGAGAATTAAAGTGATTAAAGTTTGGTTTCAACAGCTGCAACGAAAATATTTGTAGAAAGGCTTTACCCATACGGACGTATATGTAACTTTGAAATTGTATTAAATCACCGGTAGAAAGTTTGACTCCTCTCTAAACATTTATATTACAAGACGACTACATGTATGCTCAAGATGCTTTGGATCATTTGATCTGGATACTTCGGGCAACTTCGGAGCTAATATGTTAAGAAATATAAGTTGATGCTATGTTCTGTACTCGAGGAGTTCATATAGGTGTATATGAAAAAGTCCAAACATTATCGCGCGCATTACTACGATACTTCCGGTTGAGATCAAGAAGCTAATGGGAATATAATCAGAATAATTAACTCATTAGGATAATTCATCAGAATAATTAACTCATTAGGATACTTAATCAGAATAATTAACTCATTAGGATACATGTATGATGTTTGAGAGGCAGAACTAACATATTACTGGAGAGGTATTCCTATCATTCTAATGCAAATTTTAATACATATATGTGTTCATCCATGAATTGTAGTATAGTATATGAGAACAATGTCCCTAAGTCTTAAAATATAATTTTGTACAAGAACAGGGAATTCTCATGGAATCAGAGGAGCAAGCCCCATAGAGTCGTACAGAGCGTCATATAGAGGTGGGAGGGGGCCAGAGTGCTAAAAAGAGGTGTTGTAGGGAGTCACATAAAGTCGGATCAGTAAGCATCGGAGATGAAATAAGCGGAGCAACATACAAATTGAAATGTAAGTTAACTACGTATCAAATGCTGTCATATACTCTGATGCTAACTAAAGAAAACAATTAAAGCCTTGTCCGCAAAAATGGGTCGAACAAACTCAGAAATATAGGTAATTTTAAATGACTGACCTTAAGTGTAGTCCATCTGAAGATCTCATGTCCGTGCTCAAGGATTCAGATTGCCCTAAACATTGTTCTATCCATTTATGTTCACCATGTAATTACCCGTTAACGTAAATTCATCATTCATTTGTACGTCATATTAGAAAGCGTATTTATTAGTATCATTAAAAGTGACCAAGGCAACATGAATAATTGCTATACACTACATAACGATCAGTGACGGATTTACAAAATCGGTTTTAAATACTGGCCATATAATTAAATAGTCATATACTTCCATATGATTTGAGAGTTGCTAGAGAAAACTTCCACAATAAACTTCACTGAATTTATACAGAACACCACACACACACACACACACACACACACACACACACATAACTTGAATTTTTCTTTTCTTTTCTTTCCTATTTGTATGTCTGTAGTTTAAAAAATCTAATTTGAGATGGGTATTTTTAATATATTTCCTAACATTATTTAATTTAACATATTGTCTTTGCTGTAATATTTTAAATGAAATTTACATGTTTAAAATTAAACTTGAACGAAGGCCCATTTTGTAAATCCCTCGTCTAATCCGTCAAATGAATGAAAACATATACGAAATTAACATTTACAGTTAACAACGGTTATTGATTCTTTGACAATACTTACAATGTTACCAATTTATCATATGTCTTAAAAGCCAGATTTACTTGACGAAATATTGAAATACAGGTCAGATGTATGAACGCTCTGTTGTAATCACCGATAGGAATAAACTCATATCAGACATGATTGTGTGAATGCAATTTGACCCAAGCGGTTTTATGTTAACCTGAGCATATGGTTATTATCCTAAACGCGATCGTCTGAAAATAAGCTCAATTGATGACTAGGCGTGTTAATCTATTTAATCTTGACCATGATCCAGTCTTATTTGTCCAAGCATCCCCATATCTGACCCCGACCCACCGAAACCTATTTGTCCCTGCCAGTTATTGGAATCTGACTGGTCGCCCCATGGATTAGGCAATGCAGAAACAGTTGTAAAAGGAGACATGAGATCCGTGGATCTCGCAGTTAACAAAGGATTAGGTTGACCAATAAGTCCGGATAACTGAGAAAAGACTGTTGGGAAATTTGGATGTACAGATTGGCGGCTGGTACTGAAAGTTGCAGCAGAATGAATTCTTCGAGATGATACTACTGGACTTATATTAGGTGACCTATCATCAGCATCATCATTATCATCATCATCGTTATTAAATACTACGGACGACTGAGGATTTGATTGCAGAGTAAGCCTCTCGCCATTATTGTTTGATGAACCAATGAGCACGGGTTGAGGGGCAGCGTTTCGGCTAACCGATAACCTAAATACTCTATTTGTCCTAACCGGAGCTGGTCTGGGCCTACTAACGGTGATGAAGGTTCCAGTGTTCAGATGCACGACGGATGATTGAGGATTCTCATGTTGATCATCAGGTCTCCCTAACAGTATTCCAGCAGGACTTGGTCCAAATATTATTCCATCATCGGAAGCGTCATTTTGACTGTCGGCATTGTTAATATTAATTGTTTTATTGCTATTATGATTGTCATCATCATTGTCGTCGTCACTGTCGTCATTATTATTATTGCGTCGTATAGCTTCATTGTTTATATTAGCTTGTACGAAACCTTTTGTGTTTCTATTGCTATTATCATCAATGTCGTCATCATCATCATCGTCAGAAAAATCTCTTCCATTCGTATCATCCCTTTGATCATCGTTTGCCGTATGAATATGGGCTTCACTTCCGGGAACTCGGACTCCTAGTTTCTCTAGAAATAAAAACATGAGTTTCATCATAAAATGTATCAATGGAAAGACCCGTATGACCTACACCTTGGCTATTATCGACTACTTTATCAGTACTACTACATTTCAGAACATGATTAGTTGTTCCATGCAACGATTATATGATTTTGTTGACATTAATATAACTGTTTTATGTATATCGTAGTCATCGCTATCATTGTCATTTTCACTGTAATCGTCGTTCCCGTCATTATCATTGTTCTTCGCCATAATCCATATAGCTTTTACTATTAGAATTTGAAGTCTTTCAGTAACTGCGATATGTAGTTAGTCGTAAATTTCATTGGAATTAGTATCACCAGTTTTACCGCCGTCTATGTTATACTAAACATAATCTACCCCTCCACCATCTATACTAATACCTGAAAATACATGCATAACAGGTGAGTTATCGTCACTTGATCTTCCGTCATCAAGTACATCGTCAAGGATGTCAGCTATGCCATCATTGTTACGACCATCGTCTTTATTCACACTCACTTTGATAGATTTTGATAGGCCTTCTGTGTTGCCCACGACTATGGTTGCTTTGGTGTGTTCTTCATCCTCATCACTGTCATCGTCATCATATTTCTCCAAATTAGTTTTAGTTGAATTACCATGTATATCATCGTTCCCAACATGATCAACAACACCAATAATAGTGCCATGCAACTCTCCCGTGATCCCGTGGCCTACAGTTTTCATGTTAACCTCACCAGTGTCATCGTTACTATCATCTACATCATCTACTGCATCATGCAAGACGGCATGCAATATATCACTATTGTCGTCAAATTCACCTACCTCTAAAGCATCGCCAAGACCATCACCCAGATCATCCGTGCCACGTACACCATCGTCTAAAATTTTACTGGGTGCAAGATTCTCGCCAATATTTTTTACCAGATCTTTTGTCTTGTCCACTACCTCCCCAACAGAATCACCAACACCTTTAATTACTGTTTTAATACCTTCAAAGAGACCATCGTCGCGAGAATCGTCGACTAAATCGTCTACACCATCCAATACACCTTCAAGACCGTCTTTTATATTCTCACCTGCATCGTCTAGACCGTCTTTGATATTTTCTCCTACTTTAGATATTTTCTTTAATGTGTCTTTTAACTTATCTCCAGCATCGTCAATGATTTCATCTGATTTATCATCTGCATCATCAAGAACATCGTCGAAAATATCTTTGACCTCATCCGATTCGTCATTTGTGACCCCACCTAGAGTTCCTACGTCATCTCCAATATCTTTAACCGTCAAGCCAACGTTATCTCGCATATCATCTCCTATGTCATCCACGTCAACGCCAGAAAGAACATCATCAAAAACATCATCGGTTTTATCTGCGATGGTATCTACAGCATCTTTAACTAAATCAATAGCATCGCCCACAGCATCTTCAACAGCATCATTGTGGGCGTCTACGATTCCTTCCAAACCATCTTTCACCTTGTCGAATGCATCGCCGACATTATCGACTGCATCACTCGCAGCATCGTCTACAGAGTCAACGATGTCACCTACTACGTCCTTAACTGCATCTGCGACGTCTCCCGCTGCGTCCTTGACCATATCAGCGGTGTCACTTACTGCGTCAGCAACTTTGTCTACCACATCTGATTCTTTCGCAGCTAGGAGCAGGACAGGGTTAATAGTAGTAGGTAATTTGACAGGGACACCGCCTGCCTTAAATAATAATAATAATAATAATAATAATAATAATAATAATAATAATAATAATAATAATAATAATAACTATTATTATTAATGATAATAATTTGTATTGAGAAAGCCACATGGGCCAACAGCAAAAAAGAATAGGAGGTACACCATTTCATGTTATATGTTATATATATATATATATATATATATATAATAAAGTTATAGTTTACATGCACTCTAGATGCATGTATGTATGGATGGATGGATGGATGGATATATGTATGTATGTATGTATGTATGTATGTATGTATGTATGTATGTATGTATGTATGTATGTATGTATGTATGTATGTATGTATGTATGGATGGATGGATGGATGGATGGATGGATGGATGGATGTATGTATCTATGTATGTATGTATGTATGTAGCGCTGAAATCAAATTTAAAGCAGGCATTATTGTATGATCTGTTGGGGTCCGAGGAGCCGAGCGCTCGCCTTTATCGATCACTGCCTGCTCACCTATATCCACGTAGATTTAAGTCTCGGGCTCGGCCAATGTAACTGTTACTGTTCTAATTAAATACTATACTCCATGAGAAAACCTATTGTATATTTGTTCCCCTTAAGGCGAAACCAGTTTTCATAGGATTTAAAGGTCTTGTATAAATATGTTGGAAAACGACTTATCATCTGAAACAAATGAAACAAATTATCATCCGAAATAAATGGATATTTGTGAATGATTAGTGACAATGTTTGTTAGTGGCTTCCCTACATTGTCACAGATAACGATATCGTATGTCACGATATCGTATGTCAATTGCCTACCTACATTCTCGACCTCTCACTCCTAAATATAAGAATATATCCTCATTAAACTAAGCTGAGATGAAATGACATGACAGCATCACAAGCCCCTCCGTATGAAATCCCCACCCCCTTCACCTAGTGCCCTGGGGTAATGTACCAACCAGTCAAGCCTTCGGGCAGCCACTGAGTGTGTATATGTCAATCACTTTGCTTCAGTTTGTCAGGGTTTGGGTAATTTTCTTTTGTTGCATATATTTGATTAACTGCCTCATGAATTCTTTTCATCCTTGGGATAAACCGTTATCAAACTGAAACAATGCACTCTGCAACATGCTCGTGTTTTTTTTTTTTACCTTCGGGGTAATGACACGTAGTTAAAAGACAATGTCGTAAGCGTGAGTGAGGTCGACATGTAGTCACTTATTTGTGATATAAGTTTCTTTCTGAATTACAATATATTTACTTGACCAGGTTATATAAGTAATGCAGCATTACAGAATAAATAAGAAATAAAGCGAATTTGCTATGCGTAATAAACATTAAGACATGTTCATGTAAATTAGTGAACGAATAAATAAAGTCAAAAGCAATCCAACCAAGAAATCTTACCAAGACGCCAATTCACGGAATCAAAACAGCTAAACGTGGCACAGATGAGATGTATAAAAAGAACGATCAGTAAGGCAGGGTTACCTTGTATCTGTGTTGCTATATGTACTAACAATATAATCATTGGACATACACTAATATTCAAAGAATCAAATTGCCAGGAATCTGAAACATGATTTCAAAACAATAATACATGCAAATGACTGAACAAACTTTACCAAACGAATATTCCTTCAAACATTTGCAGTATGAAATTCTACAATTTGGAAAAGCTTCTAATTCCGCAATCAATCATGATGAACAGAAATTATACTATTAGGAAACTGGAGGGGCAGCCACCCTGGTCTATCCCAAAAGTGTATTAAAGATCATGTTAAAGCGTTAGGGATAATTTATGGAATGAACTCTACTCACAAAAACAATTGTGAGCTACTAAATAAGATAGAAGAGCAGACTGAGACATGGTCTCACTGGAAGATTAATCTAATGGATACAGGTTGCTAAAACCTACATGTATAGCCAATTGAAACACATAATAAATTCGGTGCAACTAACGGAAGCCATGATTGGCAACATAGAAACGAAAATACTGAGCTATATTTATTTATATGGTTACCTATGCCGTTTACATACTGAAATTTATTTTAAAAAATAATAAACTAAATTATTAAAAAAAAACATATACCAGTTTTCAAATCAATTAAATATTGGTAGGAGAATATTCAGTTAAATGATTAAAGATGGTACCGGAGAGAAACATTCTGATATTATAACAGAAATGTCTCCATCGATGCAATTCAGACAGTAGAAAGTAACGGATAGTAACGATAGAAACGAAGAGAAACGTTCTGATAATATATCAGAAATGTCTCTATCAATGTCACTTTAGACAATACAATGAATCATATTCTCTGTCAATATCACTGAGTACTATTGAATCATCTAAATTTTCCATCAATGTTAAATGGAACAGTGGAATGATTTAAATTCTCTGTCGATGATATTTGGGACAGTCGAATGAGGCAAATTATCTATGTGAATGAGGCAAATTATATATGTGAATGAGGCAAATTATATATGTCAATGAGAACAGTGGAATGAGCCAAATTCTCTATCAATATTAGTTATCATAGTCAAATAAAAGGTATGTCGCACTTTCATACTAAATTCGGAAGGAACAAGAAAGTTCATATGTTAAATTAACTCGATATACGATACCTTTCCATTCAAGCTTAGTGATGCCTTTCTCTACCGCCTTGGTTGAAGTAATGGGATATGTTCTCTTTCTGCTTCTTTTGTGCATTCATGGATGGTGATGACGGCATTCATATGTGTACGATTTTCAGGGCTTTAGTGTCTAATTATGCTTGGTAAAATATTATTATTATTTTTTTTAAATAGTTTTATAAAAACAACATGGGGACAAAGTTTGGATGAGCGGGATTTCCTGTGTATAACTTTACTTAGAGAGAAAAATGAAGAACACAAAAGTTCAGGTCGTGGAATTTCTAGCGTCTAATTATGCAAGACGAAGAAGGAAAGAAGAAAAAAACAGAAGAGGCCAAGAGTTCCTGACTTATGTGGTGTGTCACCTACCAATGGATCCACGCTGCCGTCCAGTTTTTTGGAACCAAACTGGTTCTGTGCGAAATCTCCTGTCAGTGCATCGCCGTGCGTCCGGGCGTGTATACTGTCATCCTACAACAATAAAAACCGACATATTAATGGTTTGTGTCACGGTTAAAATATCATCACCTCGTTTGTTTGCTTTTGGCCAGCACCTGTTGACGGAGCAAATCCATCCAAAACGGTCACTGCAAAATGTAGTATTTCCTTTTAATGAAAAAACCCCAACAATTTCTGTTTGCTTTATTAGAGGCACAAATGAATAAATGAAACGTACCTGCTGTTCTCTTTTGTGTTGTTTTACAAACGTTTACTCTCTTTGTGATAACCTAACTTAGCATCCTGTAGTTATGAAGTCGAAAGGAAAATGCGGTTATGTCTAAACGAAAATAAAGAAAATATTTGCTGCAAGTATAAATATGACAGTTACAAAATGTATATTTCATTAGCTCAATTGGTAGCAACCGTCCAAGCAATCCCAGCAACCGGTTGCCCAAAAGTATCATTTAAACTATTTTATTTTTATAAACCTTTGCAGGGAAGGCAGAATTTCTTGACTTGTAATTGTGCATACTATGTTAAAGACCATTTGCTAGGTTAAACTCAGTATGTTTAACAGGATGTTCTTGTATTATGCTTGGTATTGACAACGATGTTCTCATATATGCAGGTTATTGACAAAGACGTTATTTTATTATGCTAGTGATTGACAAATATGTTTTATATTATGTTAGTTATCGATACGTTTTTCTTATAATATGTCTGTTATTGTCCAAGATGTTATTTTATTATATAGTTTTGTTTACAAAGATATTTTTATATTATGCTAGTTATCGATACAGATTTTCTTATATTATGCTAGTGATTGACAAAGATGTTTTTATATTATGCAGCTTATTAACAAAGATGTTCATATATTATGCTAGTGATTGACAAAGATGTTCTTTTATTATACTAGTTATTGACAAAGATGTTCATATATTATGCAGGTTCTTGACAAAGATATTCTTATATTATACTAGTTATTGACAAAGATATTTTTTATATTATGCTTGTTATCAATAAAGATATTCTCATATTATGCTAGTTATTGACAACGATGTTCTTATATTATGCTAGTTATTGACACAGATGTATACTCTTGTTGAATAATATAGTGGACTGCTTTTTCCGTACGCGCATAGAAAATTATAAGTTATACAAACAGATTGAACTTTGTATATCTTACTTGTATATAGTAAACGTAGTAAGTACCAGATGGAAAAAAATAAATGCAGTAATATATTTCTTAAATGTACATCTAATATTAAAATTTTTGGTTTGTACATATATAATGCCAAACTTATTGCTGATATCTCTTACGCAAATTTACATTACTGATCAGATAAAACAATATATGATTCCACAATGTTATATTCATGTTATCTACCACCAATGTATTTGTATGCTTTATGTCAGTTTTGTATGTCACGGAATAACCATTAAAACACATCCTGTTGTGACATATAGCGTTAAAGATAGCTCTATAGTATGGTTTGACAGTATCAGGAACATAATTAAAAGGTATTTATTCAAGTATGTCTGACAGATGCAAATTTCCCTCTAGATTTATAATTTCCTTAATGCTAACGGTGCAAGCTGATTTGCAATAGTGATACACAACAAGACAGGTAGGTACGCTTGATTGTTGGCGTTTGTATTTCTTATTTTAGCTGCATTTCATCAGGGGGAAAATGTATATTAAAACAGAGACATTATATAAATGTATGCCTGTATCAATGATACTGTTGTTTCTTGTTGCAAACAATAAAAGTGTTAGGGAAACCTTGCATGTCTGTTTATGCAGTGGCGGAGAAGAAAACCAGTTCGGCCCTGCTATAAAGACCGGTATCATGATGCAAACCTGCGAAACCATTTGCGTCAAGCACGCAACTGTACATGGGTCAGCAATAATTAACATGAGGGTGATTTAATCTCGGTGTTGAGCACGTAGATATATAGATATACATAAACAAAATTTATTTCAAGTAAGTTTTCCAAATGTTCCACATAATGTGTACCCGACCTGGACCTTAAACACCTAATGGCTCATATTTACCATAGGGATAGAGAAACTCGTTTTTAAACCTCCTCGTATTTTCATCCTCCTCTTTTTAAAATCTCCACGTTTTTAAAACCTCCTTGTTTTTATTTTCGTTTGAAGTCAGTCAGATAGGTATTTTAAATAAAAAAAGCTCATGCACCCCAACCAAGAGGTGTAGCGATGATATTTTGCGCCCGGGGACAAACTATAAAATTGGCGCCCCAGCGATCTTGTGACAGATTTATTACCTTTTTTTCTTATTATAATGTAACGTTGCAAGCCTCATTTTGGCGCCCCTGTACCTTGGCGCCCGGGGACATATGTACCCCCCCCCCCCCCCGCCCTCCCCCCTCGCTACGCCTCTGCCTCAACCTGAAAGCAAACAAACAACCAAATAAAATAAAAACAGAAAAGTCAAACTGGGTGATTTGGGTGGAATCTACCGGTACTGTAAAATATTGGTTTATACTTTTATAACTAACACGTTCCTTATATCGGTTAAATACGCGTTTCGGCAAGGAATGCGGCTTTATCATAAATGATGTTCATTTCATTGACAGTCTTTGATAACGGATATGTTATTGAAAATGAAATGCTTTAATATATCGGTGTATCATTATCCAGCGTACATTGGGAGATATTTGTAACTTTATGACATGCACAATAATATTACTCAAGTTCGCGTTTTGGTGTCAAATTAGTTGAATATATATATATATATATATATATATATATATATATATATATATATATATATATATATATATATATATATATATATATATATATATATATATATATAGTTGTAAATGTGTTTCCAGATTATGAATATAAATCATTGGCGAGTGAATACATTTACCGACGATCGCTGTCACCACTTATTAGAAATAACTCTTCAACGTTTACAATTTTCAGAGCCTCTGGCAAAAATATCCACATGGTACACTTACTTATCTGTCTGTCTAAAGTATGCAGTCAGTCTGTGTATTGGTCCGTATGTGTCTGAACTTATGTCTGTCATTACAAGTACCTAATTCAGAGAAAAGACTGATCAATTAGTTTTGTCTACGCGATTTTGCCGGAATACGAGTCTCTTATTCGATTCGGCGTTGAAATTGATTATCGGGCTATTTCTAACTGCTACCTTATTTTAATTTCTACCATATTTTCTGCCTGTTCATCAACACAAAAGCTCGTAATATTTGTATATTTTTGAGTAAAGTTCGGTGCTGCGAAGTTACCAGACATTGGTTGTTGATTTTATTTTTGTTCCAGTTAGTTTACAACCGTTATGAATAAGTTAAAAATTGCAAACATAAGTTTGATTCCGATTATGTGTGAACGTTCTTTTATAGTATTCCTCTGAATGGACCGTATTACAACACATCTATTATTTATTAGACGTGCCTGACAATTAAAAAATGATTGTACCTCAACCTTTTCACTTTTAAACATTTGGTCGAATTCGTTTATAATACAAGTTTTGTAAATTTATTGGCTCCAACGAATTATTTGCTCAAGAGATATGTAACAAACTATAGAGAGTTAAAATATAACATCGATTTGCGATTTCAAATTTCAAATGTCATAACATCTAGACAATCAGGAATGGGTTCAACAAGAGGAATGAATAAATAAATAAAAACTTGAGATTTAAGGAAGGACATCAATATAAAGGATATTATTCCAATATCTCTGATACGACGGTGGTCAGTAAGTCATGTAAGTGATCAATTATCGTTAGTGTAAAACACATTGTCTAGGTAAATGCATTATGATGAGTGATGGGGCCATCACAATGAGACAATCGAACATTGTTGTTACAGACTAACGAGGACGTTATACAAAGGGAGCTTAAGAATCGATACTCATTAGAAGATATGACGTTAGTTGTTTGGTCAGTCAGCGGTGGTCACTCCTTATGTGCACCGCGAGGTCATGATACGTTGTCCATCATAACATGACAGTATTAGTTCAGCACGATTTATGTTCATCCCACTCGACGCCATGACCATTAAGTATATAACATGTATATTGATAGCTTTAACAGAGATTATATAGCGTTTGAAAGACAATACAAATATACTTAAAATGTATTGCATAAGTCAAATTTTAACAAATTAATAAATTCTAATTACATTTTTGGATAATATGAAATCCCATAATTTGACAAAATAATTTACATTCACTGATCAAACAAAAATAAGATACCGTAAAACATTGCAATATGGTCCAATGTTGAAAGTGGGAAGTACATTTATTTTAAAATTATGCATATTTGATTATATTCATGAGAAAAATCACCGGTCACAACTGCACTAAAATAGGTCGCTTAGCTAGAAAACGAGACTTGTTTTTTTAATCATTTAGTTAGAAAATGAGATTTATTAGCTCCGCAACATTTTAGCTTACGACGTAGTTCATGCATTAATATATTTTTGGATGCTAATAAAAATGAGAGAAGGCATATTTTAACATTTGCCTTGTGAGACAGTTGTCTCGCTCCTTATTTATCGATGTCCTCAGAGTGCACACTTAAAGCTCATGTTTTGATTCGATAGCTGACTTACATATACGAGATTTGAATGTTGTGCAGTCTTTAAAATGTTGGATAATATTATTGAATATGGAAAACAGTTTAAGGCAACAACTAAATAAAAACAAACAAGAATGGTGGAATCTAAGGATCAGAACCTTCGTCCATGTCTGAGGAGCATCGGAAGTGTGGCGCAGTTGTCAACGATATAACTGTGGTGATTAGGCGATTGCTTTACCTTGGCAGGGTCCATAATGTTTAAAATGTATGAAATCCTATATATGTTTCAAAAAGTGGAGGTTGATAATTCTCTGCGTTCTAACGACTTTATGGAACAATGACACAGTAGCAATTAAATAAATATGGGGCCTAACCGTAGTTCCAGTTGTAAAGGACTGTGATCGTGTCCTCCCCAGGTGTCGAATGTATATATCAAATTTAGTACAGTGTTCATTTTTAATTCGCAGAATCGCATTTAGTCATGCTTAGACAGCTGTATCAGTTGTAAACACACACACACACAGATCTTTTTATATATATATATATATATATATATATATATATATATATATATATATATATATATATATATATATATATATATATATATATATATATATATATATATATATAAGGCAAAAAAGGCCAAAGAATATAATTTGTACATGATCTTTACAAAACTCATGTCAACGTCCAAAAATCAATGCCAAACATTGAATATTTACGCTGACGCGGCGTAATATGTCCTGTATATATCGTTCCGTCTGTTGCAACAATCACATTCGTCTGATTTCTCGCATTTTCGAGCTGACCATAACAGTCAACCAATTTTTTTAACAACTGTGCAATTAAAGATCTATTTTACATTAATCTTTATTTAAATATGTTTAAGTCTTTAGTTTGTTTAATCAAAAGCTACGAAATGCAGAGTTCATACATGATGGATTGGTTATGTCAAGTGATGTATTTAATGTTTAGCACGTAAAAGTAACTATGACAAAGAGTGTGTACGTCCAATAACGTTGTATACATTGCAACTGTAAACAGAGAGAGAGAGAGAGAGAGAGAGAGAGAGAGAGAGAGAGAGAGAGAGAGAGAGAGAGAGAGAGAGAGAGAGAGAGAGAGAGAGAGAGAGAGAGAGAGAATAGGAGAGAGACTACAGCCTCCTACCTGATCCGGAAGCACCTGTCGGAGATTTCCGGTTAGGTATAATCCAATCAGAATTCCAGCAATAGCGAAAAGGGCAAAACTTCCAACAACAACAGAATATGTGATCCATTTCTTTGTGCGAGCATTCGCTTTCATGACTGCCTCCTGAAAAAGGTGTCATATATGTAATTGCGTTTTATCTATATCATCACATCGTTCTTTTTATCTATATCATCACATCGTTGCTTTTTATCTATATCATCACATCGTTGCTTTTATCTATATCATCACATCGTTGCTTTTTATCTATATGATCACATCGTTCTTTTTATCTATATCATCACATCGTTCTGTTCGTGAGAGAGATATACTAACGTTCTTGAAAATAAAGTTCTGATAACTTTTGTTTATGACTGTACCAATTAGCATCAACATAAAACGTGAAATATCGTTGGGAAGGAAAACAACCAGCATTGGAGTTAGTCGTTAGGCAGTTTCTACCGACATGTCCTATGGAAACCTTATATTTTGTATTAAGAAATAGGTCTTTTGCAATGAAGTGTGCTTTGACAGAATTGGTAGTTTCTTTAAACAAGTTTGAATTGCAATCTCCGGTTTAATTACAAAATTTTTGATTTGATATAAACAGTCAAAGCTTTTAGATGTAATTCTCTTTTCGCGTGAAAAAGTTTTCGAAAGCAATATCTTTTCTCACAAAATTAGTCAACGATTTAGGTTTATGCGGGCATTTACTAATTCTGATGACGCTAGATGCTTAAGTATTTAATTCACGATATAATTTTATTATATTCAATTAAGAGTACGGCGTTTGTCACTCAAAGTTTATATTTATTCATAAAAATTCCCAATATTCGTACAAATGGCATTAAACAACAACTATGGGCTAAATTATGCTTTTAAAAATGCAAACATATATTTTTATTTTCCAATGTAATTCAAGTTTTTGAAATAATAAAACGTAGAGAAGAAACAAAAGAAAATGAAATGACTTTAGGTATATTTTGTTACTATGGATACACACATTTGTCTGTTTTAATTTAGTATGAAATGACACACGTAAGTATAGGACAAGAACAAAATGCAAAGCCATGACAACTATCAGATTATGATTCGCATTTTTCTCTTAATTGACGAAGATACTCATTGATTGATCGATAATAAAATTACTGAAAATCAGGTAATGCGATATCAAATCCTGAAAACATTGACAAAAATTTAGCTCGGTTTCCTATCCTTATATATTATTTTTTAAAACAGAAACTGATCTGATGTACATACCTGCACATCAAATCCATTTTCAGCGTCAGAAGGATGCCGCATGTTATATCCCTAATTTTCACAACGAAAGGATGTATCACAGTTCCCTGTCTTGCTACGATCGGAATGAATGTTTTCTCTTATAAATACATTTGCCTGTTTAGTGGGATGTTTGAGGCGTTTCCTTGAGGGCTCTTTATCTGAAGGAATCTGCCCATTTGGGGACAGCTAAAGGGATATATAAAGATCTCTATATTTATTTGTTTTGTTTTTTCTGCTCTCCTCATTAGCGACAGAGGTAAACATGTTGCGTGAATTGATAAACTTCACAATTTCAATATTGTTTCCCACATTTTACAGAATATTTTAACTATTTGATTGAGATTCATTTTCTTATTGTCAATTAATACGTAATGTATATAAAATACATTTCCAAAGCATGGCCCTTTGTGGCCCTCCGATCGACATGACAACCTGTCATCTCTTTCCTAACCGCCTTTATTAAACTGATTCATCGTGTTGTCTGTGTTTCCCGTTTGAGTTATGTATAAGCGGGAACGACGTAGATCACTACAGGCATATATTTTGCGTCTTACATGTTCCCTGTAGTCTTTTGAATACGTTTTCACACGTTGTATCGATGCCAAACTACAACATGTTCACATAATATATTTAGGTGAAGGCTAATGCCGTCATGAGAAACATTAATTTAATATGAGGTCAAACACCAGGGCATGTAAAAATGGCGCCAAAGGAAAGACACGGAACTTTTAAAACTTTTATGTTAATTAGAAAATATTCGGGAACAAAAAGATGGATTTTCCGGAAACCTTATAAAAAAACATACCCTTTATTTTGATATTTGCATTTGGGCGTAATTCAGAAATACAAGAAGAATTGTGATGACATTAAACAGCGAAACAAAAACGGTTCCTCAGATACGATAATGACTGCACAACACCTTTGACTGGAGTCAATCTCGTTCTGAAATGGCATCTCTTTTTATTTGTTTGCAATAAAGGTTTGATTAAAAAGTCAACATGTACTTATTGACTGCATGACATGAAACTTTCTACTTTGTTTCGTAGCTAAAAGCAAGTGTTTTCGAACACACAGTTCGACCGCGAAAAAGTTTTTCGGAAATGTGTAGTGACAGTTGCAATACTCGATATTGATGGAAGGTAACCAAATACGAAGAGCCTGGGTAAGTTACGGACAGTTCAGAAGCAAACAGATTGAATTTATGAATATGATTACGTGAATTCCAATACCCGACAAAGTGTCATGTATACTTTGTTATACAAATACAAAGATAAGTATAGACACAACAAGTAATATTAGGGTTTAACTATAGTAATAATCATGAGTATTGCCATATTTATATTTGTCAGTGATATTTAAATCAGTATAACTTAACTTGAAAAGAATTTATTAAGGGACTTGGATAGCTTAGTGGCAACAATCCGGTTCTGCGCACTCTTCCGTCTAATGTACAATACCAGGTTCCGCTATATGAAATGTCATCATGTAATACTACTTGAACCGTGAATTGAAACTGAACAAACATGTTGCATAGGTTATATTTAATTTACATTTTATATTAACCCAGGTTCATGAAAATGTCTCAAGTTAACTCATACGTTGTAGCTGCTTGATGATTTTTATTTAGGGATCGCTTGTTTGTCCCGAAAAATCATGGTCAGAATAACTGTTTGATACTCCTCCTCCTCCCTCCTCCTCCTCCTTGCCCTCCTCCTCCTCCTCCTCATCATCATCATCAACAACAACAACAACAACAGCAACAACAACTTCATTATTATTATTATTATTATTATTATTATTATTATTATTATTATTATTATTATTATTATTATTACTGCAACTTGGTACGCGTTATAAGTCAGCGATTACATTTACAAATGAGAGTGACATACTTGATATAAACTTGAAAGATAATAAGAAGCTAACATATTAATATTAGAGCATGATGTTTTGGAGGTATTCCACACCATAACCAGTCACAAAGCCTTTTAGCGTGGATAAAATAAGTCGCCTTACGTTCAAATGAAACATCGCATCCATTGTTAAACCATGTAACATATTCAGTCAGAAAGCGGTTGGCGTTGATAAAATAAGTCTCCATACGTTAAAAGGAAGTTTTGCATCCATTACTAATATTAGAAAACGGTGACATAAGTTCGTGTATAATTAGGGATCCTTCAAATTACAGACCATTACACTAATAATTTTTTTTTAGAAAAGTTACGGAAATAATTATTTTTAAGCATCTCAGCTAAAATGATTTTATGTTTTCTTTTCCTCCCAGTAAATCTACATTTTTTTAACACCTAAATATGTAAGCATGTTAGGATTTGGTCAGGTGGGCAAACGATATTTTGATTGCGACGAGACGCGTTGCTGATGATGGCTCGCTTGTGTCCTTATCAAATGAGGATACTGAACACAGATCAACAAACGACTAATGATTGGTCAATACAGTGAGCTGCAAACAAGTCCGATAAATGCACACTATTATGGATATCTGATTTAATAACTATTTATTTGAATTAATTGTTTTTTTTTTGTCAGTTTGAAATTATTTGTATTTTTCATTACATGATATGGTAGTGTAAATTAATTCAC
The DNA here is from genome assembly GCA_030141615.1 of Unio pictorum. Classification (NCBI taxonomy): domain Eukaryota; kingdom Metazoa; phylum Mollusca; class Bivalvia; order Unionida; family Unionidae; genus Unio; species Unio pictorum. Next base: position 4,114,667 of record JARLTB010000026.1, read on the forward strand.
TGGAGATGATATTGTTTCAGAAAAACAGTTGACCTGAATTTTTATTTGGTAAACAACTAATGTTGATCTAGATCCTGACCTTGAATCAGGGTTAGTGCCAGCCACGTAAATAGGTTTTATTTTGAGTTTCAAATAATTGGCTGACGTCAAGGTCAAGATGGGACTAGTGAACTAAGAAGTAAACGCCATTGTTATATTCTTACAGTAAAATGATTGTTCTCGCCAGGATTATGTTAGGAGTACGTAATATAAACCTGATCACATAACTCACGTGACTCCCATTTCTCTCGATTTCACAATTCGGGGAATTTTTCGAAACTGAGTTTTAGAATACGATATAATCTTTTTTTTAGAAAAAAAATTCCTAGTCTTGGGTTTTTAACACTTGATATCAAATTCTTCTGTTGTAGCCACGGTTTGAATTCATGTTAACATTTCTTCAGATCAGTTGGATTTTAAAAGATTAATTCAGTTCTTTGCAAATATTTGTTGTGCTCTAATATAATTCTCGGTCAATGACAGTTCTTCAATATTGTATTCGGATTTCCAACACCGGAGTGTTAAATCTTGTGATTCTGCAAGGAACTGTAGATGAACAGTACAGACCTAAACAAATGAAAATGTGTGGAAAGTACTAATATATAAATTTTGCTTAAAAATTGTAGAGAGGATGTATGTTTTTTAGATCAACCCGTTATTAAAATATATTGATGGCTGTTTATGATGGCATTTGTCGGCTGAAGGATCTCTTTAATTGAAAAAATTGGAATTACAAGCAACGAGAAGTCTTTGGTGTCGTAACATAGATGAAGAAATGTTTGGTGTCGTAACATAGATGAATAAATGTTTGGTGTCGTAACACAAATTTAAGAGAGGGCCCCGAGTGGCCGAGTGGTCTAAAGCGCTCTCCGTAACGGATCACTGCCATCTCACCTCTGTCTGTGTGGGTTCGAGTCTAACATTCGGCTAATGTAGTTATGTGAGAAAGCTTGCCAGTAGCTTCTCGTGGGTCGGTGGTTCTTTCTGGGGATTTTCCCGGGTTCTTCCTCCACCAATAATACTGGCCGCCATGTATAGCCAATCGTGTGCTGAAAAATGGCGTTAAACCCTACAAAACAAACAAACAAAACAAATTTAAGAACTGTTTGGTGTCGTAACATATATGAAAAAATGCTTGGCCTAAATTGGCACATTTACGAGATTTTTATAAATAATTACTTTCATAGAATTGCATGCGTCGTCTCTAATTCATGTCTTGCTGAAATTCTTCCAGCCACTGGTTAGTTAGACCACCAGGTACAATCTTTTTAGAAAGACTAATTTTCTTGGAATTAATGACAAATAAGCAAGAACTCCTTCCAAGACTCTACTCCTTCCAACACTCTACTCCTTCCAACACTCTACTATTCATGTTTCGGAAACCAGATTCAATGAGAGGTGAGACTAGCTATTATATCCTCAAAAGTGAAATAGAGGCTAAAACTACACAAGTGCCTGCATGTTTTAATTTTAACACGAAATTGTCCAGTCTACATACTAGAATTAGAAATAACTGTATCGCTTTACATATAAATTTAAATTTCTAATTATTTGACTTATTACAAACTGTTATTAAAGACGCAAAATGCTTTGTATAATTAAGAAGTATTACAACTTTGGTATTTAATGAAGTATTTGTCATGTTTACTTATATTAATTTAGTGTCGCTATGCATGTAAATATCTTATCGATCGTACAGTGTTTATTCTAAGTTGTAACTACATATGGGTCGACCCCAATTTTTAACAGTTGCGGCAATAATATTTGTTCAAATAAACAATGTTAATTTATTCTGGAGGGTGGGGGTTGACAAAAACAAAATGTAACGCTAGCAGTGCAGCATAATGGAAAATGAACATTCTGGAAAATATCTAAATAATTTTAAGAGAATGTGACCACCGCCATATTGCTTAATTTAAACGTATAACAGCAAATATACGGTCTTTTATGTAGGTGTGACTTTGCGGCTGCGTTTTGAAGATCATCGATCACATTAAATGTCATTATTTGTGACGGACGTGACCTGTTCATTTCGGGTGACACAAGAACGAATAACACGAGCTGGTTCACGGAAGTAACAATGTTATATTATTTACGGACTTTTGAACTGCCTCTAGATTTAAGCGGCGTAAATAATCGTAATTGTTTTTACAGAGAGTGAAACCATGCATTTTTCTCGCCATATTGTGTCGAACATCACTTCAGTTATGTATTTATTGCAAAATATCGTTCTTTTCATTGTTTACTGGTAGATTCATGAGTTTGACATTTTTAAATAAAAAACAAAATACAATGGAAAATTATACATATTCCTTATATTCAAGGACACTCGGGAGTGGTTATGCGCGTTATAAGTGAAATGAAGTCACGGCGCCACCGGATTCATTGGCACAAATTTAGTCATCAGGTCACCCAGCTTATTAGCACAATTGAAGTTACATGGCCATTGAGGTAATTTGCAAAAATGTTGAAGTCACATTTGTTTTAAATTTTAGCCAGATAATTGAATTTTAAATGTAGAAATTATAAAATATATTACCAGCAATTAAAGTTCAAAATCAATGTGCTTATACTGAAATCTAAGAGTATTTATTTAAATATCTCTTAATGGACCGTCACATGACCGCACAACTTAGAGCTCGGTTACTCGTGTTTATGTTACACGATATTTATGCGAGCACATGTTTTTTTTTTTTTTTACAATTCGCATTGTTTCCATAGAGGGTAAGAAAGTATTTCGGGCACTAGCTAATTTTATTGCCTGACCATTCGTTACTCTAAGTCATTTATCATAAGATAAACAATGCGTGACACTCATTTATCTTTGTACACAGTGCGTACACGAGCCCTTTCAGTGACGGTTTACTTCGCAAAAGAAGCCATCTTCTCATAATTGTTGTTTTACTTGAAATGGAAGAAAACTGTTTAATATGCTGGCAGTGTCTGTGATGTGTTTGCATGTAGAAAACAAGTTCTTTTTAATCATGACCACCCATTCAGTTATCTAAATCGAGTTCATTTTGGAAAATCATTACGGGAATGTACCGTTAGGGGGCAAATACTTTTCTCTATGATATAGAAAACGCAAAATATAAATCGATATAAATCGATATATGCAGAGTAGTTTTGAGAGGAATGAACGATTATAAACTATCTTCAAATGAAGCACGTGTCATGTCATATCACATCTTAGGGTAAACATTCTACCAAGTTTCTTTCCAAAAGCGTGTATCAATAAACCCAAAGTTAATTAATTAACATCCAATAGTCTGCTTTAGTTTTTGATGATATATCCTAATAAATGACGAAATTCACCTATGTAATACGATTGTTTTTTTCTCCAACTGTCTTTTGACTGCGGAACAAAATGCTTTCTTTGATTTTCTGATACTGTATAAATAACTACGTGAGATCTAATAGTGTAAAACCACGTGATATCTAATAATTTATAACTACACGAGATCTAATAGTGTACAACTATATGAGATCTAAGTGTATAACTACGTTAAATCTAATAACGCAAAACTACGTGATATCTTATAATTATCTGTAAATGGGAACATTAAATAAATGCATTGCAGTCTTTTATCTTATACGATGGAGCAATACCCACGTGTGGGGAAAAGACTGTAAGAAATACATAAGAAATGTATTCTATTCTGTCTGTCTGACTGTCTGTTTATTTCCCGTCTCTGTTGTAATATCTTTATAGGTCAGGATAATAACGTTTTAAACTTTTTTATTACTCAAGTTTAACTATGAAGGTAAAAACGAATTTACATTGTAATCTTAATTTATAATCTGATATTGATTTTCTTCCATGTATTCCGTCCTCTGTTTAGTACTATTTATAATTAGCAAACGTTTCTTAATTATATATTTATGTATTTGACCTATTGTGACTGTATCTGTTTGTCTTTCTTTCTTTGAATATCACGTTTAGTTTTCATACCAATGCTTTTCTCGATACTATTATAAGTAGTCTGGAAGAACATAATAAATAAATGTTGAAATATGATGCTTTCATTGCATAATCCGTGAATTAAATTCGAGTATAAAAATCTCATGTTTTACGACTATGCGAAAGTATGTAATCAATTTCTTTATTTCTGCCGTGCAAGACCGAAACTACAGAACATCTCATTAAAGAATATGTGTTAGTCACTGGTACACTTTTCTAAAACAAATAATGTTGAATCTTGTCATGTAACTAGAAATAGTAATTCCTCTAAACGAGACACGTTTCATACACGCATTATGACGACATTGAATATATTATGAAGCGAGTTAAAATGTAACCAACACTGCTTTTTTCTTTTCGTTCACATGCATTATAATTGTTCATATTTCTTGCATACTTTAATCGGAATCACTTGTCTCTTTAACATGATGCCCAATATAAAATTCGACACTTCGATACTTACGTAAAAAATCAAGCACTACAACAACAGTAACAACAACAACAACATAATCAACGACTAATACTGCTGCTACTACTACTTCTACTACTACTACTTCTGGGACCTGGGTGGCTAAGTGATCTAAAGCGGTTTCTTTTATCAATCATTGGAATCTTACCTCTCTCCGCATGTGAGAAAACATGCAGTAGCTTCCTGTAGGTCGGTGGTTCTCACCGGACTTTCAAGGGTTCTTGGGGCCCCGAGTGGCCGAGTGGTCTAAAGCGCTGTCCGTTACGGATCACTGCCATCTCACCTCTGTTTGCGTGGGTTCGAGTCTCGGATTCGGCCAATGTGGGTATGTGAGAAAGCTTGCCAGTAGCTTCTCGTGGGTCGGTAGTTCTTTCCGGGTTCTTTTCTCCACCATTAATACTGGCCGCCATGTATGGCCTATATTGTGATGAAAGAATGGCGTTAAACCATTAAAAATCAAAACAAACAAAACAAGGGTTCTTCTTCCACCAAATTTACTGGCCGCCATGTATAGCCTATTATGCGCTGTGAAACGGCGTTTAACCTCAAAACAACCAAAAATTACATCTACTACTACTACTACTACTACTACTACTACTACTACTACTACTACTACTACTACTACTACTACTTATAATAATAATAATAATAATAATAATAATAATAATAATAATAATAATAATAATAACAAAACCTATATACTACTACTAATAATAATAATTATAATAATAAGAAAAAGAATAATAACAACAACAACAACAACAACAGAAGCATGAATTTAGAGTAAATGTCTTGTCTTTTAATTTCTTTCTTTCTATATATTAAAATGTATAGATGAGATTTCACTAAGACCGAAATGACCTATGTACTTATTTATATGCTTCGTGTGCCCTCTTCTCCATTTCTTGTATTAGTAAACTATCCGTTTCATTGTAGAAAATGACATCTCCATATTTCAAACTCCACTTGAGTGGGTCGGTGAAGGACAGCACACACTTACGAAGTCTCTTTGTGTGAAACGTTACATTTGAAACACGACAACACGGAATTACGCCGACATTAAAAACATTTCAGCTCCATGATGTCACGTATAAAGAAACAGATACAACGGCTGTAAAATCTTCTTCTTCTTACATTTTGTTTAATGAAAAACAAAACAGACATCACCAAACGACCCGCCACAAACAAAACAAATAAAACAGCAGCCCCCCCTCCCCAATAAAAACGAACATAAACAAAAGCACATAAAGATGCATGCTAGGTAATAAAAAAAATCGCAAATTTTCACATATCACTTTATGACGACCATACCATTGTTATGACATTAAATGCCAAAAATCACATTCAAAGTTACGATTTTTGTTTTCAAATCATGTGTGTGTGTGTGTGTGTGTGTGTGTGTGTGTGTGTGTGTGTGTGTGTGATTTCGATTATTGACTTCGTTTTACAAACATTTCAGTCATATCGCTACGATGTCTGCAGTATGTCTGTTTATAGTGATGCCTAACTCTGGGGCATCATGTCGCAGACATGTAGCGTATAGTCCTAACACTAAGCGCTTAATGCTGAGCTCCAAGCGAGGCATCTGTTAGTAACATTTTTGTAAGTCTTTGGTAAGACTCGGCCGGGGATTGAACCCACGACCGTCGGCATCCGAGTCTGACGCTCTTACCACTATGTCACTGCAGCGGTTTCCTCTAAATTATGACAAGCAGGTCAAATATAATGGTTATTTGTTCTCAGTTGCTGTTGGTGTGTCGTACTAATGCCACATAATTGGAAATATAAAGACACTCAAAGAAACGCAGGCAGTTATCACATATAATCGAAAAACTTCCCTCTTGTATAGAACACACTGTACTAACCATATGGAAAGAAGATGGGAACCAGCCTGGGAATGGATAAACATAACTTAAAGTATACATGGGTTTGGCTAACAAGGATCGGTTTATAACGTAAGTAATGTTTAAGAAAAGAGAATCTTTTGAGAGCTTATCCAAGTTGTAAGTGAAAAAAAACTAGAGACATTGTTTTATTGATGGAATTCCAGTCCTTTAGCAGCTTTTAAACACTCATTACTAAAATTAGTACCTGTCTCTTTGGTGCGGAATTAAAAGCACATGTTTCAAACACACACAGGTTCAGAAATGTCTCGGTTCATATCCTATCTCTGCACAGATGCAATACGTTTCATTTGTACTGGAAAAGATAGGTTTGATCATGAGCACTCAAACACTTTTAAATTGAATCTTGGTGTTTTCATTAGTTTACTATGGCAACTGAATTAGTAGAGTGAGTCCTATAAAAGAATACAAATCATATGGTGAATAACAGTCATCTGAAGTGTATTTGATCCAGCAAGGGCTCGCGTGTGTCAGGGATTGATTAAGATAAATGCACGAAACTAAAACGAACAGTGTAAAAATAGTATCTATCTAGACTGACCACTTTCGACTCTTTATGCGTACTTATCAAAGGCATAAACAAAACATAGACAAACTAATAAAACAGAAAATGATTTGTGATTGCAAACGTGCCTATTTCTACAGGCATTACACACATTTATTGTGTTCCAACAAGTTTATTTTAACTTGTTACATATGTTGGAGACTATTTTATATTGACCTGAACGCCATAACGAAATCTGTTATTTTAATGTAAATTTATGCAATCGCAAATTATATCCCAGATATGTCATTATTTTGGTAGTAATTATAGGCTATTGAGTGACTAGTTTGAAAGTTAAGGTAATTATCGAAAAGAAATGTGCTGGCTGAAAAAAGATGATTGTATTTGTGCGCGTTTTTTTAAAAATATTTTTTTAATTTTAGTTTTCTTGGTGTAATCACTTGATTTTAAAGTTCTAGGGCGGCGTGGCGGTGTATCCAGCAAACTCCTATTTATTTTTCTGTTTCCTAAACCAGAAAAAAAGAATCTTATATATATATATATGATCGCATAGAACAGATGCACAGCTGAAGGATGAAAACTTGCTGGTATGTGTAATGGTGGGACATTTTAAATTTTAAAAGGAAAAATTTTATGAATGGTCACCAGCCAGTATGATACATTACTGTTTTGCAACATACATAAAATGCTAGGTTTTTAATAAATTGTTTCTAAACTAAATACATATTGGCTTTAAATAAATTGAAGAACAAGACAATTCCCGTTAAAATATGTATGAGGGGTGTTAAGCAGGCATATAAAACAGACTACATAAACATACGATCAAACTTTTGGTATTACGACAAAAGATTCGAACCTTCAAAGGCGCGTCGAAAGTCATTCTTATTAGGTGCTTAGGACTAAATAATGTGAGTCAGCTGTAAATAATAATGTAACATAGGTAATGTTGGGCCACGGTGGGTGGGTGGGTCTGGCCACCCCTCTCTCGGTTTAATCTGCATTTACACTGCATACTATTATACTTGGTGACTGAATATATTTAACATTGCGCAGAGTAATGTGACAGTTTCTCGTCATCGTCAACATAAATCTTTAGAGTTTATCGTGTGAAAATTAGAATACGGTTTTTGTATTCTGAATGTCAACAAATTCTGATCTGAATAATAATGATTTATAGTGCAGAATTTGCATTGAATGTTGACATCTCGGTTTCTTATCAGTCACAACCCTTTCCAACTCCTACCAGTCAAGATGTGATTGAGTTCTTTGTGTACAATCACTTTTTATGTCAATGAATTATCAGTAATAGTCAACAAGAAAGTAAACATTTTTTCGTCTTTCTTCTTTCTCTCTTCTTCCTTCCTTATATTATTTCCTTATTTTTTCCTTTTAACGCTTTTGTCGTTTATACTTTTATCATCATTTGCGTTTTGATGATAATTATTTTGAATTTATTGCGCACAGATGCTAGCGCATCTATAAAAGGGAATGTGACGTCAGAAGCAGATCTCTTCACAATGGAAGAGACTCAGCACATTGGCTGGATTTTGTAACGCGTGATAGGATTGGTGTTTCCACTATAAATAACCACAGTTCACCACATTCCTTTCGAATCTAGGGATGAGCGTGTGTTGGGTCCATTCCCTCTCACCCCAAGGTCTAACATTCAGGTCGATAGGACCTTTTAGTACCTTAGACCTGACAACAAATTTAAATAGTATTCCATGAGTACATTAATGCCTGGGGGATGTGGCTCCGATTCCTTTCCCCAGGAGAAATTAATTACCAAGTCGAAAAACACTATAAATCAATGTAGCTTGCTTGCATTCCTTTCACCCATCCTCATCACAAAATGTCGACTAACAGTGAATCATCTACTCTCGTATTGTCGATGCAGTTCCGCACGGACTTACCCATGTCTGTGAAATTATCACAGACAATTATCCGGATCACCGATACGAGCGTTTGGAAAAGAAGAATTTATATGGAGAGACAAGGCTGTCTGAAGCGAGTGATCATCTACGGTCCAGAAACAAAAGAAGTTTGAAGAAGAGATGAAGACATATGCAATGTTAATAGAAAACAAAAACAACAACGGCTCTTTTGAGGATCACGCCATAGTCTCGAAAAAATTTCTTTCTTGCCTAAAAACAGTACCATGACATCACCAATCTGTTTCATTTTTCCCTTGTCCCTATACAGTCCTATTATGTTTTTGTCCATCTATAGTTTCACCCATGTTAAAATTCCGCATGTTAAATTCCCCTTGTCCCTTTAAATCTTTCTCACTATATCGTTCTAAGGTATGTTTTTAATGTCACATGTGTCTAACATTAATGAAATATGCAATAAATGTACAGATTAATTTGTTTAATGATTGTATACTACTATTAATTTTATAAGCACATGAGAAGATGTTTCTTTAAAAGACGATCAGCCAGTTAACAGCGAGAACTGTGTATTTTATGGGCAGTCACTTAAAAGCACAGTTGGGTTCCATAACATTGTTTGCGTTGTATGGTTTGTTTCCCTCTTTGTTTAGCAGAAAGAAAGAAACGTGTGCATGGAAAATTCATCTACGCTACCATTTGACCAGAAAAAGTCAATTTAAGAAAAAAAGCTATTTAGGAATTTAATTAAATGTTAAACGTTCGAGCTGAAATTGATACGGTCTAACTTCATAGCGAGCAGAATCTTCTTCATATTCATGAAGTTGACCATTTTCATGGGGTTCACCTTCCTCAAACGACGAAGATGAACATCACTAATTTGCTATAAATTCACTAGTGTCGTCACTATCAACCATAGTCACCAAATACGCTAAACTTGAGGGATTTCACGACTGTGCGTCACTACCGTTAATCCGATGGTTTCCCCAGAAGTGTACAAATATTTCCGGAGCGTTTTCCGTAAAACATCGATTTATACTCAAACATCTTAATTTTATCCTCAGTGAGTTAAAATCTACATAAAAAATGTATATTTCTGAGTTATTTAGCGAAAAAGGAACATTATGATAAATAAGATGTATTTGACGATAGTTGACCTTTAAGCATTCTTTATCCCAGTAAAGCCGTGAGAGAGTATGCACTTGCTGATGCATGTATTTCAGCATCATCTAATGCATAAAAATAAAACCTGGTGTAAGACTATTCAAATTAATTCCAAAAATGCTTACTGATACACTCTCGCTACTAATCTACCCGCGAAGGCTGCGTTCAGTTTACAAATAAACTGATAGCTACTGTATCAGCACAGACATCTTTGTTCTGTGTATATTTTCAGGCAATAGTTCCAAAATATAACAGAATCAATGCTATTTACATATGACCAAGTGCATAACAATAAATCAAAATAAACAAATAAGAAGGTTTCATTTTATTTTCAGTAATAAATGCACGGACCTCTAAAGCAGGAAAGACTGCTTCTAAAGTTTTGTTTATTTCTTTTCTTGTGTGTTTAAAAATTATAATTTATAATTGAAATACTAAGGGACAATTCCACTGTGTACGTCATGCTACCTTGTCTTTGGAAATGGAGCCACACTGAAGCATTAACGTTCTCGAAGACAAGAAAACGTACCCCTTCATGAAGTAATTAGAAATATATTTCTATCGTTATGTTGCATTTTCTTGGATCACACGTTTGCTTTTAGATATTATGCAAAAGCCACTTGGATAGCCCCAATAACCAACTAAAGTCCACCACCGCCACCAGTAAACCCTGAAAAATACTACCACATATGAGGGACGGAAAAGCGTTCCTTTAGACAAATTAGATGACGGTCTACATATACACGGTAAAGTTCAAAGATTTCAAGTCCGACGTACCGCTGAAGAAAGCATAGTCGATCACCTGTATATTGCATTCTTTGTTAACCATACTGAAACGTCAAAGAAGACAATTGCTTGAGACTTTCCATTCTTCACAATAGTTTAGCAGCCCGACAGAACTGACATCTTCCAAAGTCATCGATAAGATTCAACACTGCAACCATCCAACTAATCGTTTCACATCACCAGTGGAAAAGCAACACTGATCATGACCCAAGTGTATCTTCCCAAAGGGACCGGAACACGCTAAAAAGTGTTATTGGTGCACGACCTTCGCAGCATCAAGCGTAGTCTCCTTCAAATTAGCGACACTCAAGAACAGACGTGTTAAGCCCTTCCCATCATGGTGGGACGCAAGTATGCCGGCAAAAATGACACGCAAGAATGGAAAAGAGCCTGGATAAACCTTCGAAAAAAATCGAACCGAGCCAAACCACAAGGAGAAGCAGAACTCCTATTACAGAACGCGAGGCTATCCGAAGACACACCCTGTGTCATCCCTGAAATGCAAAATTTGCAAGACATCCTGGCGCCACGTTACACCTTGAAAGTGCACGCTCAGGAAGTGCGTGGACCTCTTTGCTTCAAGCCAAACATTTCAAAGACCTAAACTACATTAACGTGTATCATTACGACAAACATTTTGATGGTACGACCACACTTCTGGGATACGGTTATTACTGTGGGGAATAAGACTATGGGTATAAGAATCGAGAGCAACACAAGTATTGTGGATAGAAATCCTCAGGATATTTGGCCTATCAACCCTGTCTTGTCGAAGGACAAGAACGAGTGCATTGCTTTGCTTGTCAGCGCATGTTTGTGAGCCCTGAAGACGCAAGGTTCATAGAAGAAAGTGCTTGTCAACTCCTGAGATTGTGCGATACTTGTGGACAAGGCACAAGTACCAATGGTGCCAAGTTGCACGTATCTCCAGGAAAGAAACCATGTCACATTTGTTACCAAATCGTAGACTTGGAACACGAATGCTACAATCAGTATATAGCATCCCTAACAATAGGTGGAAGATGGCCAGAAGAAACGCAATTTCATCCTTTTCGCTTTCAAATGCATGCAAGAGACCTGCACTCACATTCCTCATTTCTGCGTGCCTCACCAAGCGTGCGAGAAGTGCATCCAAGAGTCTACTTCAGTCATGGTCCTCACTGCAGCAAGATTCAAGGAACACGTGGAAATAAAATTCAGGGACTGAACACGCTAGCTGATTTCGCCTGACGGATCAAAAACCACATCGTCGAAACGTGGAGACAAGATGACATCGAACGTTATGGAGTTTTGTCATCGCCATGCCACGCTAATGGCTCACAATTTCTTGCAATACGATGGACAGATTATTTTGAGATACTGTACGGAACAAAGCACCTAACGTCCTAAACTGGCATTGAATTAGCTAAACTCATTTCCATGTAAGTGGGCCGAGTACAGTTTAGATTCGATGCATTACTTGGCCATGCCTTTGAGTCGAATGCTTAAAACGTTTGGAATGACAAAAATAACTTAATGATATTTTCCTGCATTGTTTCAATACTAAAGCCAAACAACACACCGTTCTACCCCATTTGCCTGAGGCTCACTACTAAGACCCCGACAACAAGCGAAAGGAACAAAGATAATCTTTCTATTCTTGGTATCACACTCACGCCTTGGACCACTTCAACGTTCAGGAAGATATGCTAAAGTATTGTCGTTCAGACATGGACATTTTACGGCAATGCTGTGGAAAATTCGATAACTGTTCATGGAAAACGGAGGGATCTATCCTTAGAAGGAAGCCTGCAACATCTCCAAAGCGCCTTCCTTAGTATACCGCCACCGAATTATGCCAGAAAACACCCTGGTTATCATGAGCCCTCAAACTTTGTCAAAGGTAAATACTCGGTCAAAGATGGCTACATTACTTGTGCAACAAGAAACACAAATGGATTCAACATGCCCAAAACGGACGAGACGAAAAGATCATCGGAACGTATTTGTTGGATGGCGGAGATTTTAGAAAAAAACCAGGAATGTGTACGAGATTAACGGATGCTTTTGTTCACGGATGTCCCATCTGCTACTTTTAATATTACCCTAGAAATCTGTTTTTTGCAACGTACAATGGAAGACTTGTACAAGGTTATTTGTCATCGGCACTTGAAGTTAGAATACCAAGTGGTGGAAATGTGGGGACACGAGTACGATCACCGTTTGAAAACCGATCCCGAGTTTAAACGTATTGTGAAAAGTTACAAGTTGGTGGACACTGAAACCACGGGACAGCTTATACGGAGGACGCACGAATGCCCCCAGTTTGCTGTACCACGTCATCGAGGAGAAAGGAGAAGAAATACATGGACGTGTGGTTGTGGTATCCATTCGTGTGTAAATAATGTCATTTTCCCCCAGTTGCGGGCGTAACACATCGACCAGGAAAATATTCGACAATCGAAGAATTAATCAAGTGCAAAGTCGTGCCTCCCACCGACATGTACTATCCCTTTTTACCTCACCATTGCTAAGGAGATGACCAGGTCACAGCCACAGAAAAAGAAAAACCCTACGACAAAGTCTATCTGCAAGACAGGCACTTCAGCCACGACACAACCTTACATTCAAGCCACTACCTTCAGCGAAGGTGACCGCGTCTCCATTAGCCTCAGGTTCTTCTACTTCTCTGTTCAGAGCGATGGCAGCCAAGTCCAATTTGACACTCGTACTTCTTCATTTGATGAAACAATGTAAGCCTGCGCCTCCAAAAGAGATATCACCTTCCTTATTTTTAGTTGCAGTGTCAGCTGCTCACCATGCACCTTCCCTCAAAAGCAAACTCCCAAAAAAGATCGGGCATGTTACAGAGTTTACTGGATTTGTCCAAAAAAGAGTTGTCCCTATTTAGTCCATTGCGAACCCCTTCACGACGTGTGATGTCTATCATCAAGTAGAGACAATCAGTTGTGACGCATTCCAGTATAAAAAGACCCGAGATAAAGGATCATTGTTTTGTACTTCTGAATTACCAAAGATGTTCACTCAAGAAGTACACACCGTCACCATCGTCGTTCTCATGTCTAAATAGGAAAAGGAAAAACACAGTAGTGTCTTCCGAAAATCGCGTATCCAGGCATCGACGTCCCCCCCACCCCCGAAAAGACGCAGTCGTCCAAAGAAAAAGAGGGGGAACCAAAGGTGGGGGATTTATTTGGCATAGAGTATATGGTCAACCAGTTTAAACACATCCTTGAAGAAAAGCACGTGTCAAGCCATAGACTTCAGTGTATTTTGGTGTGTGCACATGAATATCCAATGATATCATCTCAAAAAAGTGCTTAGACACACATCGACGTCTACCCCTAAAATGAAACAGTTATCCAAAGAAAAAGAGTAGCCAACAAAGGGCAATATTCTTTAGCGATTTTGGAAAACACTTTGTCACCTTTTTGACGAAGCAATAGTCACAAAAAAGATAAAGGTGCGTGTGCCAAGTCATTGACGTCAGGGTATTAATAGTGTGTGCCCCGGAATCAGAAAAGATATCATTCTCCAAATAAGATTCTTCTTCACTCCCCAAAGGAAAGAAAAAGACTGCATCCTCGTTTAGGCAAACATTGGACATGTCCGTCCTGTCCAAAGTTTCTCCACCAATGCGATACAACTCATTCAAGCAGCCTCCAAAGACTTCATGGATACCTTTTGAAAAGGTTGCTTGAATGTCCTGAAAGAAACGATACCTATGTATAAGCACCACAAAAACATACTTAGGTAAACATCAACACGTTCTTCGTCAAATGGTTACAAAAATACCAATCTATCAAAAGAAAAAGATGTTGGTCCAACACGGAGGCTTGTTACCCCTGTTAGAACGCTTGTCAACAGAATAGTAGGGCCCAGGTTGGGGCTCCTGGGAAGTGCTTACCCATGCTTCCAGGAAAATAAAAGGACCTTTAGAGTACAAAGACTTCAGGCGTGACGATTGAAATCTGATGCACGGATTAAAACTGAATTCAGTACCTTACAAAAGATGGAATACAGTTGTGGGCAAGAACAACTGCCCACCCACCCCACTCCCAGTTACAACACAAATTACAATCGTTGATGGATCGCAACAATTTCTCCAAAACGGACAAATTGCAACGGTAGGTCACCTGTTGCAAGGACTGCATCTGTTTCACCAGAAAGCTTTAGACGAAACAGCTCAGCAGATTCTGACATATTTTATGACCCTGATAAAAAGTCCAACATCACCACCACTACCCACAGTGAACAATATAGAGAAAGGAGAAGAAAAGAGTTTCAAACTCCGCCAGACAAAGTACGCAAGTTAACAACACCACTTACTTCCAACTGGAGGTTTGCGGTCAACGGCAGTCACTATCCTAACTGTCAACACTCCAACAACCACCAGATCAACAATCCTCTTTTAGACACACTTCTTACATAGATGGACCCCTCGGACATCAGAACTCTGGAATTTTTAACAACAATTTTTACACGGTTAAATTACCCCATGCCATTCAATTGGATTACCAAGACCATTCAGTGTGAAGTGGCTTTGTTCAAAATATTTCACCCCACACAATATGAAGTGGTTTTGTTCAAAATATTTCACCCTACACAAATCAAAACATCACTGAAAGTATAAACATTTTTGAGGTCGATGTTCCGAACAAAAAAGTGCAACTAACCATGAATGCAATCAGGTGTTTAGGTATCAATAAAACAGCAAGTAATTCACCCTTCACTATTTATACGGTGAGTATTTCAGCAGGCTTTCATTTTAGCGGTCAACATTTGGTGGACTCGATTGCTTCCAGGTTTGAAGATCTACGTGATAAAAAGCATTGGGCAGAGCCAAGAAAGTATCACTCTCGAGTACTTTAAGGTGTCTCGTTGCCTACTGATGAAACTTATAGATCCACAAACGTTGTCCATCAGTTGTAATAATCGTTTGTTTGCAGTCTTAGGTGAAGACACAAAAATGGCACCAAATTTCAACCCGACGCTCAACAGCAGTACTGAATTTTACAAGTATTTTAGATCTCTTGTAGAACTAAAACAAGGGCTCAACTTTAGCTATGTGTACTCTCATATGGTTGAGTATAGCCTGGTGGGATACACCTCAATACCGTTACTGCAAAGTCATTCATTTCAAAGTGAATGCTGCCACGACCAATGACCAGGAAAGTGGAAACATCTATCACGTTCACATCGAATTGTACTTCTTCACTATTTGCCCGTCAGTAAGTCGTATTTTCACACTATCAACATTGCTATAAAAGGTTATCCAAAGTATTAGACGTTTTTGATCTTTTATAAACACACAGAGAGGAAGAATTAAATAAAATGATTCACGAGAGTCTTTAGTTTGTTCCAAGTCGGAACCTGATCTGCTTGCCATGGCGCCCACTATGATGACGATGCAAGAATCCCAATGGGTCGAATTTCATCCCGTCTCCTCTTTGACAGCCTCAGCTCCCAATGAGTTTGAAATCAAAGGACAGCCTAAAGATTGCTTCTATCGTACCGCTTTCTATTTGATGGCTGATGGCCCCTATTACAAAACCATCATCCAAGAAGCTAAACTTGAGATCGTATTTACCCCTGTACGAAGCCACCGAACAGTTTGGAATCAACACCAATCACCGTATTACGTACGAGGATGTGAAGTTTTTTGTTACGCGCTGTGTGCTTTTTATCACCTCCAGACCAAGGCAGTGGCGAGAGACAGTTCTACTCTATAAAATCCGGTCAGATTCGTGTGGAACTTCAGTTTTAAAAATGGCTGAAGGAGACGGTGAACGTCCTCTTGTATTATTTGACAATACGAAAGAAATCAACATTCTCAGACAATTCATTCTATGATATTAGAAACTATGGAAGAATGTAATCCCTCTTTGAAAAGTGAAGAATCTTTGGAATGGAATGATATAGTACCTTGGAAGCAAAACCTAAAGATAAAGACGAAAAGTACGTGGTGATGACGTCTAGATGGCCAGAACAAGAACAACATTTATTCTCCTGTTTTGCAAAACACCTGGCAGAATAAATTAATGAATTGATCAAGAAAGATTGATATGTATGTCAGAACGACCAGTGATGCATAAGTAGTATAATGACTTGCGTGTTCATTCCTCTCTTCCATTTACGGCTATAGAGATCAATCACATCGAAGTTCTCTTGGCTCTGAGTGTGGAGACGAAGCGAAGAAACGGTTAGTTGTCAAGCAAATGTTCGGATTGAATTGATGTCTTATCCTTATCTGTGAAAAAGCAGAAGACAATGTTTTTATTTAAAAAAATGGATACCTGTGAACCTTAATATATTTTGAACAACAGTTTGTACACTGCTTCTTGGATTCATGTATTGTGTGCTAAAGATGAACTGCCTCATCGCAAACCTTAAAACCATTAGGCTTATGTCATTAACACGGAGGACACTGATCTCCCAGGAACCACTGGGTAGTCGTCTACTTTATCCGTGATGGTTGTATGGAGTATTTTGGATCGTATGGATTGCTACCTTTGGAAGACAACATCCATCCTTGACTTAATGAGAAGAAATGACCAGTGGAAACAATTCATTGCTGTGAAATTACAAGGCTCAAATTCCATGGTATGCGGACAATATTGTGTGTATTTTCTAAATCAATGCAGTCTTGGATAATCTTTAGAACATTTAGTGATCGTCACTCTTATAGCAACGATGACAAGGTAGATGGATGGTTTTGTAACCATTAAATCTATATTTTGTCTTTAGCTAGGAAACATAGTGTATATGAAGGACCCAATGACTTCCATCAGTGGAAATCTAGCTTAACATCAGAGCGTTTCCAACCTTGTAAAAAATAATTTGTTTGTTTTATTGTTAATTGTTGGTTGTTAGTTGTGTTAATAAAAACTGTTGTGCTTTGAAACAATTGTGTCTGCCGTTTGTTTTCAATTTTTATCATTATATATGCTCTTATCGCTCTCTATCCCTCACCCTAAAATCAGCTATTATAGCGTTTCGACCCAACAAAAAAGCCGTGTGGATGTTTTCAATCGCGTCCGCGCTTGAACCATATCAAGCGAATCAGTCTCCAGTCTGACTATCTATCACCAGACACACATGCTATATAAGATAAAATTAGAAAATATAAACAATAAAGATTACTCAGGCAGGAAAATAAAATAAAAAAGCCAGTTACTAGGATGAAGTGTCACGTGATGGTAACTGATGCCTTAAGAGGACCTCAGCTCCCGGGGAATTTCAGGTCCCATTACTGACAACGGTAAGACAAGTAGCGTAGGCCCTAACACCAGAAAGTTACCTCAACAAACATCTAATGGAGTCTAATAAACCAATAACGTTGATATAACAACTATACAGGAAGAACAATATTAACAACGTTAAAATAAATGGATAGAAGCGGACAAAGCAAACATATCACCATATTAACTATCTAACACCTAGCCAAATCCAACATAGCAGGCCCATATACTAACACTCTCACCTCTAGCTTTTCTATAACGCAACCTAGATGACAGCTACATAAGAAAATACAACTAGGAACTAGAAACTAGACACACAATATAACGTACAGATGGCCAGAGACCCAACCTTCAGTAAATTCATACCCTCTTATGGCCACAAATTAGTCAATGTAAGGTAGCCTAAAAGCCCAAAGACTATCAGGCCCTGCAGTACAAAGCCGCAACTAAACTAATAATCAATCTAAAGGGCCCCATATTAGTGTATATAAGGTGGCCCAAACCCAAGACCATCATACCCAGCGGCTCGAAGCCGCAACCAAACTTATAATTAGAACATAGGAAACCCAAAATATAAGACATATATAGTGGTTAAAAACCCCAAACCATCAGGACTGGCGGCACAAGGCTGCAAACAAACTGAACTAAAAATCCAACCGACAAGTCTAGACCAACAGACTGCCACAAGATGGCTCATCTCAATAACTTAAGCTGTCATCCTAGGCTGTATACACTTATAAGACCCATAACATCGAAACAGCACAGTCTTTCCAAACTGATAGCGAAGTTTTTTTTTATATATATAGATCAGATACCCTGGAGTATGGAAGCAAACTGAACGGCCATGCGTATCCCTCAACGAGCCACCTCACCTCCCTCTGCTATTACCGGATATCCCAAACCATACGTGCAGCGCACACCTCACTAAAACAGTGATATCGACTGGGTTCATGGTTGAGTGTGTGTTGGGTTCATTCCCACTCATCAACGGTCTTGCATTCAGGTCGATAGGAATTAATAGTACCTTCGATCTGACAACCAAATTAAATTGTACTTTCTGAGTACATAAATGCCTGGGGGATGTGGCTCCAATTCCTTCACCCAGGAATAATTAAATATTTAGCAGTCCTAGAAGTAAACAGTGTTCCTGCCCCTAGTGCACGAAGAGCACTTAATGCAAATATTGATTGACTGAATCTGGCTCCTATGTATGTACTTTGATGTGCATCTCCCCTGGAAATATTGTATCCATGAGCTTATTCGAAGATGTAGCCTGTACTTGAACCTCCTCAAAACATCACATAATTCAGTGGAGGAGCACACCAGGATACCCTCTTAATCCCATACAGATCGTTAATGAGATCTAAGTTGGGTTATGATTATGGGTGCCAGGTGTGCCAGGTGTATACCTCGTCTAAGTCGTACCTATTAGAAAAGCTAGACAACATTAAAGCAAAAGCATTCCGCATATGCAAAGGTGTGCATAAAAATGCCAAAAGAGAGGAAATTCAAATGTTAACAGAAGCCGTCCCCACCCCCTTCGTCTACTAAGAGAAGAACTTTTACTAAGATATGCGTCTTGATTATTGATCCATGAAAACTCACACCCAACCAATATCTGCGTAGCAAACGGTAACATCCCGTTCAGGCAAATTCACAAATTAACCAAAGAATTTGAAATTCCAAACATACAAGCTGAACAAATCGCATACTCTGATCACATGCAACGGACATGCAACACAGTGCATATCAATTTAAGCGCAACCAGGCTTGGACCCCGACATGTCATACCTCTTAATATAAGATCTACAATACTCTCTAAAATAGAACCCTCATAATAAGATTAGATTAATATTTACACTGACGGATCTAAAACAAACGATGCTATTAAAACATCAGCTGCTATACTAGTACCGAAAAAATGACATGTAACTTGGAGCTATACTCTCAGATAACTGCTCTGTATACATAGCAGAATTCTCGGACATAACTGAAGCTATTAAATGGGTGAAATCCACAAACATCCGCAAAGTACTAATTATCAGCGACTCGCTAAGTGTCTTAAAAATCACTGAAATCCGGTATCTCCACCTGCCATAACAATTTCGTACAACAGACCAACCTGTTTCTGAGAAAAATGGAAAACAATGACAGGACAATCTAATTTATATGGGTACCATCCCAGGAAACGAAAAAGCTGACCAAGCAGATAAACAAACTTCAAGAAAGCAATGATATTATACTCCAGTACAGCTGCTAAGAATACTTTCGCTTAATCAGGAATACAATTATTGGGTAATGACTGCAAGAATTTAACAATAGTACAAAAGGTCGCACACTCTACCTCATACAACAAGAAGTATCCAGAAATATAAAAGCACTGACTCTGGCCAATAAACACAACCATAAAGTTGTATACATAATTAAAACTGGAAATACATTATTAGCCAGCAGTTTCGGAAAATACATTCATATCAACAATGTTAGAGGCGTGAATTGCTCACATTGTCATAATTCCGAAGGTTTGCACCATATATACGATCCCCAACGAACTACCATAATTCTTGTCGTCCAGTTACCCCAAAATCAATTATACATATAATAATATGCTATTTTTCCCGATATAATTGGTAAACTTGGAAATATTTAAGTCTTTAGGATCATCTCCTCACTCCACTAAAACAAATACTATCAAATGATACAAATAGAAACCCTATGATAGTAAAGAAGAACTGAAATAAAAGAAAAGAAAAATATTATTGTTCTTTTACTTCTTTTTTTCCACTGTATCCAACAGCACATATACAATCTTTAAAAATGATTAAGACGTTATTTACTCTGGAAATTGTTATTTAAATTAACTCTGGATCTCACATCCGGCTCGCTTCCTATGTATACCCCTACATTACTGTCCTCAACCAGACATACCATGCTAACATATATTAAACTTACTACCCTGATGAAATTGCCATAGAGCTTCAATTCCCCAATAAGATCAGCAATTGATACAGACTACTAACAATAAACTTGGATGCTTCTATTCCCAGTTGTCCTTTGTCCATATGGAATTACATAAATCAGAAATCAGACATATCTAAGTAGCGTACTTTGTGTGTATTAAAGCATTGGGGGATGAGACTCTTTTTTCCTTCCCGCTCGAAAAATTGATTAGTCCGCTATCGCGGAATTTAAATCGTCACGCATGCCCAAGCGATACTAATCAAATCTCATCATTAATCTGGCAACCCATTCATTCATTCATTCATTCATCATTTATTCTGCCAGGTTGGGGGGTGGGGGGGGGTCGCAGGATCAACATCAACGGACCATTATAACCACCCGGGCGGAGACGGGAGCAGAAAAAGCGTAACGCACATGGGTCTTGCCTATCCATCAAACAGAAGTAGAGGAGGCCTGACCATGTGCATGTGTAGCAGCTCTCGGTGACCTATCTTACCTACCCATAGAATATGAAGACTATAGAAAGCTCGGATTTACATAGTGACTGTTAACACTGAGGCCATAAAGATAAAATGACTACGAAAAGGAAATGGCTGACATCATATGGAGGAGGTGCACAGTCTTTGTTGCCTACGGATGAGGAACACGCCAATCCGTGTACCGGTAAATACCATAATCCGGACCTGTCTGAACGTTCCTGAACTCAACATGAATAGGCTGAGGAATTATAACATTGCCTGGATGATTGTATATGATTCTCATTTTGGTTTGAGAACCATTTTTGATAATATTTTTATTTTCATATTCTAATTTGACCCGTTTGGTACCGCCATCAAAATTTGTATTCTTTGATATTTACTATGCGTGATACAAAATATGTATGAGTCTTTTTGACTTAGCTATTGGTATTTATTAGTTAACTGAATGTACACTTTTTACTCTAAATTCCAACTTTATGAATGAATACTTTTTGAACTTTTTAAACTTATTTCATTTGCATAATTGAACAGGTGTTTTACACGTTATTGGTATTTTGTTGGCCATTAAAATAACTGGTCGAGATTTGGTATTTAAAAAAAAACAAACGGGATGGTGTTTCAGGGCTCTGTGCGTTTGCGCCTGCTGCCGGTCACCTTTCCTCCTTTGCCTCTTCCGGACTTCCTGTACAACGACGGAGATGTGGAACTATTTCCATCCGTCTAAACCCAGGTAACCCGATGTAACGTCATTATAGCGACCAAGACGAAGAAGGGAATGATAAAGTGAGGAGATGGTGGAAGAAGTGATAAAATAGAAGAACCCAAAGGCCCTTTCTGGGCCACTCCCATTGCTTTCTTGCCTAAACACAGTACCCTGACGTCACCCACCTGTTCCGTTTTTCCCTTGACCCTATACGGTCCCAATAATTGTGTGTCCCTCTATAGTTCCATCCATGTTAAAATTCTCCATGTTAAATTCCCCTTGTCCCGAAAAATGTTGTCCCTATGTCATTCCAGGGTGTATTTGTAATGGCAAGTCCCATTGTCCCGATATCGTCCCCTATCACTACCAACATCACCTATATTGTAAAATCACCAAGAATCACAGACTGGTGCTAATATGGCCATTTACATATTGAACACAAATTTTTGTGTCTAATTTGTTTTCTTATTTTACATTAGATATCAAATTTTAATTGATTCTAGTACCGCATATACAAGAGAGTGCCTAGTTCGTAAAATAATTATGTTGCTTGTAAAGGGATGTCCCAACAAATACGAAAATACGACAATTTTTAATATATCAACCCATTATAACACGTTTCGAAACTCAACTGTTTTCCCTTTCCCGAGAGCAAAACATTTATTTTATCTACTATTTATTTCAGTATCTTTTACTTACAACATTGTTCAAGAAGGTCTAATAGTGGATATAATCCTTCAGATAATAAAAAGATTTGTCCGGAACTTCACACACCCCTCGACAGGAGTTATTCCAGAATCTGAGTTACAATGTATAATGGTGTTTCAATATTGTTCAAATATATCGAGAAAAGTGTATTTGAGACAACTTCCACCTTTCTAATACTAAAGATGACACTGAAGGAATCAGAATGTGTACCACGATTTAACACACAATTTTAGATACATTATACAGTGCAGGATAAAGGCCTTCCAGGGTCCTAAGCACTGAAAATATTATAGTGAAACTCTGCCCCATTCCTACAAAATGTGATCCTCCCCTGCCCCCCCCAAACCCCCCCCCCCCCCCCCAAACATTATTAAAAGCTACAAATAAAGGTGGGAAAATACCAGTGTTGCCATCATTCCAAATCAAAATATTCGTTTTTTGGGTGCGCCTGATGGACTTATGTCATATGCACGCGCTTCGAGTTTAATAGGTAAGCCGGCACTGCTTATATCCTAAGACGTAGAATAATCATGAGCTTTATTTACCGTAGATATTCGCTGGTAGGTCTCGGCGACCAACTGCAAGCGACTTGACCCTGATTACCCCTAACAGACTTCAGAGACTTAATATTTACAAATAAAATAATGCGACGGCAAATCTGGGTTTATGCAGTTTGGAATTGGGAGTCTTAGAATGTGTGTACACCGTATACATCTAATACATACGATATTCAAGAGCAACCTTAACTACGTTGTATAAATAAATGTTACTGTTATCGGTAATTTGAAACTCTTTTAAAAACATTCGGAATATCGTGTTTCTTATCAATTTCTCTTGCATACAAAGTGAATTCCAAATGACCTAGTGTCAGAATTGACCCAATCCCCTACCCAGTACGTAAACAAGTACTAAACTCCCATCAACATAAAGAGATAGTTCCATTACATATGTAATCAAGACGGCGTCTCTTACTTCAATCTAACGAGTTACCGAATTCGATTTAATTCGGATGATTATGATGCCATGATAACTGTCATGAGTAGATTGATGAACTGTGGAAAACATACCAGCAAGAACAATGGCCTACATGTCGTCATGTCCACATAATCATGTCATTTTGTGGGCGCGAAGTATTTCTTTATCGCATACGCAATGAAGTCAATGTCATCATATTACTTCCATAAATGACAGCTTGATACCTTAATAGGTGGTGCAATAGTTTTAATTTGTTTTAATGAGATATGTTCACTTCGGTTAGAGTGATTCATAGGTATTATCATTAAGTTTAACTGACTAACAGTGTTAACTCTATCTTAGCTTTTACGCATTTTTCATCTCATGTTACATTTAGAAGCTAAATAACTATCATATTTCTACAATTAATATATATATGTATATATATATATATATATATATATATATATATATATATATATATATATATATATATATATATATATATATATATATATATATATATATATATATATATATATATATATATATATATATATATATATATATATATATATATATATATATATATATATATATATATATTACCAGTATCAATTACATTCATAATACAGACATAACTGCTTGTATCGTGTTTTTTAATTTAATTCTATACATAATGACTTGAAATCGTTTACAGCAATTTTATAAAATGATAATAATTTCTCGAGAAGAAAATAAAAACAAGCGTGTATTAAACATATTGGTGTTCGTATGTTCTGTTTTCGTCTAAAAATGATTTAGCTGTCCAAAACAATGATTTACAATCCAGCTACCTAATACTGAGTATTAGTCTTATTTAATGCGATGCACGTGTATGTAATCGGATGCACGTGTATGCATTTGGATGCACTTGTATGCACTCGGATGCACGTGTATGGAATCCGATACATATGTATACAGTCGGATACATCTGTATGCAATCGGATACATCTGTATGCACTCAGATGCACGCGTATGCAATCCGATACATTTGTATGCAATCGGATCCACTTGTATGGAATCCTATTCACGTGTATGGAATAACATAGAATGCAACATAAACAATACAGATGTATGCATAATCCATATGCATCCAACAAAATGCTTAAAAAGGTAATTTTGTAATGCTTATTTGATATATAAGCATACAGAAAATAAGATAAAACCCACTCGAATGTGCATTGATGATGATGGTACATATTCATTGAAATTTATATCTATTTCACCGATATTTGTTTTGAAAGCATGATCTGGTTCGCAACGGTTTATTTCTTGTCCAATGGTCTTAAATGCCTTTATAAAATGAAAATACCATTCATACATTCTAATGCAAAGGATGGCCATTTTGGCATCGACTTTGTTCTGACAATTGCGATGAACATGTTTTCATTTGAACAGACACTGTGTCTTGAGAGCGAAAGCGCACATACGTGTTATATATATATATATATATATATATATATTGAGAGAGAGAGAGAGAGAGAGAGAGAGAGAGAGAGAGAGAGAGAGAGAGAGAGAGATGTTCTCTGTGTTCAGGATGTTATCAAAGTGAATAAAAGTATTAATACAGTGTATGAAGTAGCACATTCAAACAAAAATCAACTCGGAAAGGTATTCTATGGTTATGTTATACAAATATATTTGTTCATTGATACAACGTACAAAACCATCCCTTTTTATTTTTTCCTGGATCTCGAATGAATAAAAAAAAGACTTTCTAAGTGAGAGCTATATAAGACAGATTAAGACAGGAAGATATCATCTTCGATCTCATTATTGACACAAAGTTCACAGACGATATCTTGCTTGTCTCTCTTGCAGTTGGGCGAATGGTCAGAAGCGAAATAGCCACGCATTCTCAATAACATTACATTGTTTTTAAGTCAATAAGGTTTTGTTTAAATTCTTACCACTTCATAAAAAAAATATTATCCGTTGATTCTAACAAAATCTACAAATTGAATTTACAGATATTCTACGAGGCAAGCGATCAACATGTCTAGCGGGACCCCGAGTACCGATTGGTCTAAAGCGCTCACCGTTAGGGATCACTGCCATCTCCGCTCTGTCTGCGTGGGTCGAGTCTCGGGCTCGGCCAATGTGGGTACGTAAGAAAGCTTGCCAGTAGCGTCTCATGGGTCAGTGGTTCTTTCTGGGGTTTTCCCCGACCCCGGGTTTTCCCCGGGTTCTTCCTCCACTATACTAGCCGCCTTGTATAGCATATCTTGTACTGAAAAATGGCGTTAAACCCTACAACAGCAGCAACAACGTGTCTGGAGAGTTATTTTATTGGGGCAAACTGATTAAAAGAGGTAACTAAGACTCACGCGCTTTTACGTTACAAGTGTGGACGTCATTTCTTTGGCATTGCGAATAAACAGCAAATAACTGACACATACGTCGAATTTAAGGGGTTTCGTGACATGAGTGGATAGCAATCCGTTGGAATTTCGAATAAACTACAAAGGACTGGCAGATATGTGGAGTTGATAGGTTCGTGACAAGTGAGACTGGCAATCCATTGGAATTTCGAATAAACAACAAATGACTAACATATCTGTAGAATTTAGGGGCTGGTAGATTACTCTAGTTCTAATGACACTAATCTCTGGAATTGAGATTCAACTAATGTCCTAACTTTAAGGATGACAGATCAGTGAGTTATTACCATGTACGGTGTGAAAACAAATCGTGAATGTTATTCCACATGACAGTTTCATTTGAATTTTACTCGGTCGAATCGTTCAGAAGTATATGTATAATACAGTATTTGTTTTAAGTTGAAGTACCAAACTCAATTACTGAATAAAAACTGGTTTTGTATCGAGCTCAAAACATAAGCAATAACATAATTAAATTTCTGGGACAGCTGAACGCTTATATATTAAGAAATAAACGGTTAAATTTAAATTTCTTCATTTGAAATCAAGGTTGACCATGAGATCCCACGCAAATACAACCAAATCATATATATATATATATATATATATATATATATATATATATATATATATATATATATATATATATATATATATATATATATATATATATACGACTGGATGGGGCCTGGTACATTTCAACCAAGTAACGATATGATACCAATAAATATAACTAATAAAATAAGTGACCAGGGCAACTTTATGAGGTTTTAATATTTGTGATTCGTGGCTATTGAGTTATAGAATATATCCAATGGAGGGAGAGGGAGACAAGGTGCGCATTTCTACATTAGTTTTTAATTTAGGTGTGGGTGTTATTTCAATTTCTTTTTTCTTTCTTCAGCCCTGAAAGACAAGAATGCAAAATTAAATGCAAATAGTAGTAAATCATTGGTCGCTTTGGACAACACTTAACATAATTAACATAACATTATTTTACATATTTCTAAAAAAAATAAAAGACTACAAATCAATAATGAGAGAGAGAGAGAGAGAGAGAGAGAGAGAGAGAGAGAGAGAGAGAGAGGAGGGAATATACAATTAAAGCACACTATTTTTAAGAGCCAGCTAATAATTACAGCATGAACTACGGTAGAACCGCTCTAGAATATCAAATAATTTCACAAAATTAATAGACACTCTTTTATAACATGGCATGACGAGTTTTTAGTTTGATAATAACGGTAGACATATTATGACGTCAATTGGGCTTGACAGTAAAAATGATGACATAAGTTTCCTTTTTATTTCTACCTGTTAATGATGTTTTAATGAGGTGGAATGGCCCTTGCTGACAACAATAGGAAAACACCACGAACTAATTAATTAAAGCAATGATTCATCACCTTGAAAAAGAGACGCATGACCTGATATTAATACCCTTGGAGCAAAACTTGCCAAAGTTGTAAAAACTTTTGAACATTATTGTACTGTACAACATGTTCTTTATAGGTAAACATTACGTCAGTGCATCACCTCAAAATGCTCCTGAAGCAATCTCTGTCTAATTATGCTATTAATAAATGCCATGTTTTTACTCTAACGTCCTGGAATGTTCTTTGCACACTGGAAAAACTTGACTTTCAACCGCAATGGCGGCTTTCAAATCGTTCCTAAAATTGTCCCATTACACTCCCTAGCGAATCTTTGAGAAAAATTTTAGCCGAAATTCATTTGGATGACGGACTTTGCAGCAGATGCATAGATGAATACATCAGATACCGGTGCACAGACGGGTGGTTTGGTGGTGATGGAAATGCTTTTGAGTGATACAAAAATGCAGTGAGTCAAGCACAGCAATATGGAAGACATGGTTCTTTGCATATAAATTAATTTGTATAAAACTCTCTTCACTGACAGACTACGTATATCGATTTGTGGTCTATGCTCGAATTCGTCGATCCAAACGTTATATTTCCCTCTTGCGTAGGGTTTAAAAAATGTAGATACATGCTGCATCATTTGTGATAATCGCATTCAACTATCTCTGGTCACGTGTTATATTTTGGCGACTAGCTGTCATGTGATTTCAAACTGAATCTGTTTTTGATTAGAGGCTAACAAAAGAATCTTCAGTATATTAAAAACAGCTAACTAATTAATGCCTTTAAAAGGTATCTTCCAGTCTCATCAACTGCTCGCTTCACAGTAGCCAGTTTCCGTTCACAAATCGCTGGAAACGGTCTTCAGGATGTGGGTTAAATTTCATGGATTCTCAACTATCATTAAAAGGATGAAACCACCTCCAATTGCAAGATATCACAGAAAATCACATTCGTTATTCTATCCATTGAATCAGTTGGACAGTAGTACCCTGAGAGAGTCCGCATTGTACAGAGTATTTTTTATACGCTCAGTAAGAGAAATGAGTTTTTTTTTTTTAAATTAGGTCAGTGTCATTTATGTATGTTACGTCACACACATGTATGTGCTGGGATTGAGCGTGTTGCATCTGCTGATCATATATAGAACGTTATCTTGTCCATTAAGTGACTATTATTGTATCTACGTGCTCCAGGAAACATAAAGTTTTATGAAATTATTCAAAACGTTTTATTTACAAAAAAA
Source organism: Unio pictorum (assembly GCA_030141615.1). NCBI lineage: Eukaryota > Metazoa > Mollusca > Bivalvia > Unionida > Unionidae > Unio > Unio pictorum. The sequence continues at coordinate 4,143,481 of JARLTB010000026.1, forward strand.
CTCTGGTATGTTACTTCGTTTTAAATAACGTTTGGAGGAGGTTTGCTTGTGATATCCTTCTGCTGAATTAGCAGTTTATTTCAACAATGCGTTACGTATATTTAATGATACAGCATCATGTCACGTGGTTCTTTAAAGGAGAGTTGAATGTGTTCAAAAAAAGCTTGGAATGTAAGTGTGTGCGTGTGTGGAAGCATTTATTAACAGAAGAAAAAACACTAAAGCCACCCCACTCCCCGACATAGTTTCTCCTGGGGCAAAATTACGAGAGGAAATAAATGAGACATCATATGGGTTTAGCATATTGCTCGTAATGATTTACAACTTGTATATGATGCCTAGCTAAATTTGCGAATTGACGTTTTCCAGTGTTTGCAAGTTAAAATTTCTTTGAAAGTTTTTTATTTTTTATTTTTTATTTTTATATCTAGCATTAAATGACAACGGTAGTATAGCTATATGTGGCTGACCTTCATTTGATGAAATTTAAAATGTAAAATAAAGGCCAGAAAAATGTGAGGGTGTTTCGAAAAGAACAAAGAAAAATCAGCGATCCAATAACATTTTGATGTCTTAAGAAAAAGTTAATACTCAAATTAAAAATGAACTGAAGAGCAAGACTTGTATTTTTTTTTATTTTAAAACAAATTTGCAATGACAAAATACGTTCACCTTAGAATCTCAAGAACAATCAAATATATTTTGCAGCGACATCTCAAGTTTTGTATTACTTCTCAAGAAGTCTATGCCATTTATTCAGCTGTTAAATGTATATAATAAATGATAATGTAGTTTTCCATTAATTTTACGTGTAATGTTCCATTAATATAAAGGATTTTACATGTTATTTTCCATTAATATAATGGATTTATTTTACATGTAATGTTACATTAATGTAAGGATTTTACATGTTATTTTCCATTTATATAATGGATTTATTTTACGTGTAATGTTACATTAATGTAAGGATTTTACATGTTATTTTCCATTAATATAATGGATTTATTTTACATGTAATGTTACATTAATGTAAGGATTTTACATGTTATTTTCCATTAATATAATGGATTTATTTTACGTGTAATGTTTCATTAATGTAAGGATTTTACATGTTATTTTCCATTAATATAATGGATTTATTTTACGTGTAATGTTACATTAATGTAAGGATTTTACATGTTATTTTCCATTAATATAATGGATTTATTTTACGTGTAATGTTACATTAATATAAGGATTTTACATGTTATTTTCCATTAATATAATGGATTTATTTTACGTGTAATGTTCCATTAATATAAGGATTTTACATGTTATTTTCCATTAATATAATGGATTTATTTTACGTGTAATGTTACATTAATATCAAGGATTTTACATGTTATTTTCCATTAATATAATGGATTTATTTTACGTGTAATGTTCCATTAATGTAAGGATTTTACATGTTATTTTCCATTAATATAATGGATTTATTTTACGTGTAATGTTTCATTAATGTAAGGATTTTACATGTTATTTTCCATTTATATAATGGATTTATTTTACGTGTAATGTTACATTAATGTAAGGATTTTACATGTTATTTTCCATTAATATAATGGATTTATTTTACATGTAATGTTACATTAATGTAAGGATTTTACATGTTATTTTCCATTTATATAATGGATTTATTTTACGTGTAATGTTTCATAAATGTAAGGGATTTTACATGTAATTTTCTTAAAGTAAAACATAATTTAAAATTATTATTAAGCTTCCACTATGCTTCATCGGAAGTATTGGAATTTACAAATAAATCACGCGTAGAATTTCTCAGTCGATGTTGCACCAAAGATGCGTGTTGTGCACATAGACAGTTTGTCCGTCAGACACCTCACCTTTGGCGATAACCTGTGGAGTGTGTGCCTATGTCAGTCAAAAAGCGATATCTTTAATAATAATAATAATAATAATAATAATAATAATAATAATAATTTAGTAATTTAGACCATCGGCCCATTATACAAAATACAATACAAGTAAATATAATGTGCGTCATGGTTTAAAGAAGTGTAATATGGTGTTCATCATAAATATAGATACATAATTTCCTATAATTGGTGCATCATTTTATAAAGATGTTACTACCTCAAATTATATTATTCACCATTCGTTTGAGTTATCAAAAAGCGTCTAAGACGAAAAGCCAAATTAATGTAGTAAGAAAGATTTTTATAATTAATGTATTGCTTTGACTCATTAGTGATACAATTTTTTCCCCCCTTAAGACGGGACAAGATAATAAACTTCGTTGAAGTATTTCTGTCTTATATGGTCGTGACAAACACAGAAACAAAATTGAATCCAACTTCTATCAAATTAACATTATTTTAGTAGATTTATATAAAGCCGTTATTTCGTATTGTCCATTGGTAGAATAATGATTTTCTCGAAATAGAGCAAGAAAATTAATTGATGCTGCCTTTGAACGATTATGTGTAGTGGACTTCGTGGACGCATACAGCCTTGCCAAGTGTAATGTTATTTTTACCTGTACTAAACAAAATACATAGTAATAGTGACGTCTCATTGACATCCATCGAAAACCCCATTTATCATCGATGTACGGGCACTTTAACCTTGGGTGTTGTAGTTATTTTGTCATATTTATTTAGGATGTATATTTTATGTGCTGGCACAGTGATTCCGAGATATAGTCAATGTTTACTTCAGTGTACCACATCCATCTATGTAAGCTCAAGTTTATAGTCATAAACAGAACGGAAAGTGTTATCCCTGGATTCTATAGAAGAATGATTGATAACAGTCGGCAGAAATAATGTTTTAATACTAAATAATACTATCATACAGGTTAGAGGACTTTTAAATAGTACTCTGCGGAGATTCGAACCCTGGTCCGCTGGTAAACGTCACCCATCGTGTTTTGCCTGCACATAGGAGCCCATATTCCCACACTACAAAGTATATATCACCAAAAAATGTTACTCAATCGGTGTTATATGCATTCGCGTGTAGCAGACACAATCGCATGACGACCTATTAATCAATTCTCATTTATCTATAGGGTCATTCCGGATTCCTACGAAAGAAATCAAGGTATAAAGAATAAATTATAGAGAAGTATAAATATACACCAAACAGAACGGAAAGTGCTATCCCTGGATTCTATAGAAGAATTATTGACCATAGTAGGCATAATTAATATTTTACTACAAATAACAATATCATACAGATTAGATAATTTTTAATTCGTACTCTACGGAGATTCGAACCCAGGTTTTCCGTAAATAACACCCATAGCCTAACCCTAAACCTATAATACTACAGGGAATATGGGCTCGTCTGTGCAGGCAAGGCGATAGGTGCCGATGTTTTACAAAACAATACAATTTTATTGCAGGCGGACCTCCCCCCACCCCGTCTTAATATAGGCTATTTCTGTATTATTCCGTCAAAAAGAAAAGGAAACTAGGCGTGAATATATACGTCATTTATTAATTTTTATAATACTGAAGAATATATATTTGGATAGCATTCATTAAATTTCAGAATTAGAAAGGAATCAAAGTAAAAAAAAGATACCAAATATTAAGAAACTAATTTTATATGCGGTTAAAGCATGGAAATAATGTCTAAAAAGATGAAATTAAACCAATGCAAATGAAAATGAATGAATATGGTTCATGTGCTCATTGAGATTTGAACGTCACTGACACTTTCATACTGTCTGAAGTTATTGCTTGTGGCTGCGCATTCGCAATGTCATTCTGTACCCAAGATGATGCTATATTCCAACTCGGTTCCTTCTCTTTGATTTTCTTTTTAGATTTAAACACGTCACGTCCTTTTTCCTTATGGAGAAGCCTTAACCGAGTGTACACCTCGTTCTGTGTGTACACTATTGGTTCATTGAATAACACACGTGAATCTAAAACAGCGCCGTAACCATATGATTTATCGTCATTAAATATTTCATCTGGATATGAAAGGATCATTTTCTCGATTTTAGCCGGAGCTATCAGTGAACGAGGATGGACCTCAATTTTCGGAAAGTTTACATTCTGCTCCTGTAGAATATTCCTTCTTTCTCGCACTTTTATGCAGTCGAAACAGAAGCTTGGTCCCAGAACCTCACAGTGCGCATGACTATCAGCTGACTTGTCATAACTATTTTCCCGGTTACACATAGATTTTTGTCTATCTAGGAACAAACCTCCTTTTCGTCTAATATCATCTGCGCTTACAACTCTATCCCTGATGCGGTTATCATACTTGGAAAACTCGGCGTTGTTCACTCGTTGCAGAGTAGCGCTTCTGGTGACCAACCATCTTGTTTCCGGTCTGGATCTAGCGGAAGTTTGAAATGACTGGTGTTCTATGATTTCGCGGGGTTTCAGCTTTTTATTCATGCACATCTCTGCCAAAATTTTAGCATTAGTCCTAAACATTGCTTTTTCTACTTGTTGGTCGACTCGACTATCGGGTACTATGTGGCCAAGTGGTCGTTGTTTTCTGCTTTGTAGTGAAAACATCCTGTCTTTTCTGGTTTTCAGTTTTGGGGAAAACCTGTCCACTATATGCTCTGAAGGGAAGACAAAATCAGCATTAACGTATTACTCTTACGCCAAAAGTATGCACATTAGTACAACATTTCCACAAATACATGGCTAAAATAAAAAAAAGATAAAGTCTTTAAACCGAAGCTATTTCGGTTCGATTCTTAGTCTCGTAGGCACGCAAAACAAGTATTATTCACTGTAGTAAAAGTGGAAGGGTCGAAAAGGGTTTGTTTGTTTGTTTGTTTGAATTTTAACAGCGCACTAGCACTTTTAGGCTATTTAGCGCCATAGAATAGGTTAGATGTTTAAAAATAAGAAAGGTTTAACATCGACCAGCGATATAAAAAAAAACATAATAGTTAAATATAAAATGGTAAGATGTTGGTGACAGGAAAATATGAAGCTTCCCAATCAACGGGAGATGTAAATGATGTATGTTGATGATAAGATGTTGTAAATAAGAGGTGGTATTTGCATTAGATAAAAAATATTCTAGGTGATGGCATACAAGTTATAGTTTAAAATAGAGATTTACTTCCTTTAGGAAATTTAAAATACAAGTGATTTGTATTGTATCAAAAAGTTCCTTCATGTCATGTACATTATACTATTTAGCACGCGTAGGTTGCAGGTCGGAACACTCGGTCATAAAGTGCTTAACAGTGAATGGTTCATTGCAAGAAACGCACTTTGGTGGATCTTCACCTTTTAGTATGTGAGAGTGGGTAATGTTTGTATGACCGATTCTGATTCTTGCATTGACAACATCCTCCCTACGGATAGTTCTGTAGGAAGGAGTCCATTCTCCCAGGGTTGGTTTGATGGCATGAAGTTTGTTATTGACTGCATCATCCCATGACGCCTGCCACGTCTGACGTAGGTATTTTTTGATACAAGGTTTAAAATCAGTAAACGGTAATTTAAAATCCGATGGTTCTTGGGATAGAGCCATCTTAGCAGCCTGGTCTGCTTCTTCATTACCTCTAATACCAATAAAGAAAGGAAAATAAAGAGATTATTTTCTACAGTGCCACTTTATAAAATGACATTTCAGAACACTGAATGTTTAAAACACATAAAGACCATTGTATGCTTTCAAAAAAAAAGCTTTTCGCCAAATTGTGCAACGGCACATTACATCCAGGGTCTATGGACAACGCAATATACATGTTCATGGCTTCGGAGCTAAGGGTAATTCAAGTTCTGCAGCTTGATTTTGAGCAATTCGTTAATGTACTCTTCTCCAGATTGCAATCTTAAGCCATTTTCTTCCTCTAAAAATAGTTCACACAAGTCCAATTCAACATCATTCCGATAATTGGTAAATAAAGAGTCTGTTTTATGTATATTTAGCTAAGAGATAGAATGTTTACGCACAGATTAACTACACCTTATTATACCTTATTAGCGCAGGTATTATTCAAAACCTTTTTGATTTATATGTCAAATTTATACATATATAATGTGCACCCATGTTCGAACAGTGTTGACTCAGGTCCGCAATACGCATAATGTGCCAGCAGGTGTAGGTCACTGCTAAGTTCATAAATTAGCACGTGGAATGTACATCTTGGACCCAGATCTCTCACGGCATGATACAATGGTGTATTGATGTGTGAGTGCGTGTGTCCGTCTGTTTGGACGTTTTAACGTAGTTTTAAAAAACAATTTTACTCATATCCCTACGATGTTTGTAGTGTTGCAACTTATAGTGATGTGTAGCACTGGGGCATCATGTCGCAGACATGTATCATGATCACCCACTCAGTCACATTATCCGGACACCAGGCCGATAAGTCATAACTCTGACCTTTTAATGCTGAGCGCCAAGCAAGGTAGCTGCTAGTACCATTTTTGTAAGTCTTTGGTATGACTCGGCCGGGATTCGAACCCGCGACCTCACGCATTCTCGGTGCACGGATGAGACAATGGTAATATGTATCTACAGTGTTTGCAGTTGGTTTTGTTATACATGACCGAATGAGGTAAAGTATTCGACGTTATCAGTTTGACTATTTCTGACGCATATCTTCTCATCAGCATTCACAAATTGAATGACTGTACTAGTGATTTAGTTCTATCTGAAACACGGTTATATATTATGATCAAAAACGTTTGGATACGGCTTCCTTTCTTGTGTAACTTATGGGGTAAATATTGTTTGTTATATAGTCTTCTATGTATTAGAACGATCGTTCAACAAATAAATTGAAACCAGAAATGAAAGAAATGAGATCAAATAAATTACGATTCTTATAGTGGCAAGGTAAATTTATCCATTTATATTCCCCATTGTAATGTTCGTGTCAGCTAAAATGTAATTATGATTAAATCAGGTTAAAGAGATTAATTGTGTTAATATCAGGAATAATATATATTTACAATTTTCCTATCAATACATTATCATATAACTGCCATGTCTGAACTTGTTTGTTCGCATTCCGTCTTGTTACTCTATCCATGGAAACGTTTGTACTACTAGATCAAGCAAGGAACGCGTCGTTGTCTATAAATTTCTATTCTAGTATAATTTTGTTGCAATTACAACAACATCAACATTTGTATCTTACCTTCAATTCCTAACGTAAACAAGCTTTTGCCGTAAATTCACTCGGTCACATTTTCACTCAACAAGGAGTATACGCAAGGCTGGCGTTTTGAAAGAGATATTTTGGCAGAGATAAATTTACTCATTTATACTATAACCACTTTCTTCATTGGAGATAGTCTATAATTTATGATAATGCTATTGACACAGCTGCCTATACAAGCAAACGTCTGGTTTATACATTGATAAAGAAAAGCCAACCGCTTTTATAATAGGAATGATAAATAATGACGGTAAGTGTTTAATAGCAAGGGTCATTTTTCAACGGTAGGGCTAGATTATTTGAAACCTATAGATGTCTGAGTAGCTAAAATCGTATATCACCTGAGTTATATCTCTTTAATCTTATAAATGTATATAAAATGCACAAGGTCCTTCAAAACACAAATATTGGGTGTTCTCCTTAATATAAAGTATGCATACGGATAAAGATTTAGCATATCAAATGTAATCGTATGCTTTTGTACTCATTTATCAATGTGGTCATATTTCTTTTTATATGTGTGGGAAGCACATATATATGAATTGTAAATGAATTGCTAAGTGCTATGCGTTTATTATGCTCTTTATGTACATATTATAGGTATACATGTAATTGTCAGTTTTGAACTGGATTACATACATGCTTACATTTAGTATATTTATAGATACTGCAAGTTCATATACCAACTATAAATATTATACATATAAAATAAATATTATACATATAAAAAAATATTATACATATAAAATAAATATTATACATATAAAATAAATATTATACATATAAAAGTAATTGCATTTTATTAACTACAAAGAGGCATATTTGTGACGAACTATAAATCTGCATACAAAAGTAAGGAAATAAAAACAACAACAACAACAACAACAACAACAACAATAATAATAATAATAATAATAATGATAATAATAATAATAATAATAATAATAATAATAAAAATAACAGCATCGACAATAAAACCTAAGACGACGATGATAATAAAAATATATATATATATATATATATATATATATATATATATATATATATATATATATATATATATATATATATATATATATATATATATATATATATATATATATATATATATATATATATATATGGATGGATGGATGGATGGATAGATGTACCTAACGTCCGAGCTTTGGACCGTCAAGGCTATTTAGGATACACTAGAGTGTCTGGTATTACAGAAACATAGATGTAGCTTTACAATGATACCAACTAATCTGGACTTTCTACTTGTATTACGAAATGAGGAGGGAAGAATGTATTATGTAAGACCCGATTGTTTTACACTGAAAATTTGTCCGTTGTCGGAATCTGATTTTGGGTTTAGATTTTAGACGTTTTGGTCTGAGATCTCAGGAAGTCTGGTCTGCATGCACACAGACAGCTAAAATGTGGCCAGAACAAAAAATGATGGGTCCATAAGAAACAAAAAAGAACTCCAACTTTTACCCTTCCGCAATAGCGTGAGCTAATTAACCAATGAGAAACATCATCTGTATCACAACTCAGCAATGAAAATCTCATGGAAGCAAATGTGTTTGGATGTATTCAGAATTAGCCCCCAAAATGCATTTTCTACTCCCACTTCATGCGAAAATAACAAACATATTCAGGAATTAATGAGTTAAATACAGCCGAGTGTCTAATTCTGGTAGGTTCCAGAAATCAAATATTAAAACTTTCATCATTCTCTTGTTGCCAAGAAAATGAAGTTTTAACAGTTGAGCCTTTACAGTTGCCAAAAAGTGTACTTTTAACAGTTGAGGCTTTATAGTTGCCAAACAAGTATCGTTTTATCAGTTCTGTTTTTCATTCCTGAGCATCTAAATTGCCTGATAACGTTTCTTCATTTGTAGATTTCAATCTTTTCGAAGGGGATATTTTGTGAATATTGTATGAAGATACGTATCAATTTTATTCGCAAACAATCTAATACATGTGCAGTGCTTGGTACTTATAATATATTAGCATATCAAATGCTGATTCGATTCTGAAACGAGTCCAGAGAATAAATGCCAAAAAGTCTTTATTTGCTGTCCTGCCAGAATATTTACCTTTCCTTGGTTTATACCAACTGAATGATACGCGGTTGATCTCTGCGATTGAGAGCTACACGATTAATTATCGCCTTCCAAGAAATTCATAGAAGAAAATCTACGTTGCACCTATTTACGCTCATTTGATGAACGTTTTGTATTATCAGATTAGCGACACCACGAATAATTTAATGGGTTCGTAGGAAAGTCCTAAATTCTGTATATCGTGTCTCCCTCTTATCTGCTTTGCAATTTTATAACTGGAGTTTTATAATTGGCAAACCATTTTCTTTTTTAATATATCAATTGTACACATAGACATAAAAAAAAAAAATTGGGGAAACCGCGATATGTTAAATTGCTTGGTAGAACTTTAACCTCAGGTATTCTATATCCCCACCTCCTACTCCCCATCCCATCACACCTCCCCAACGCTTACATATAGCAGCCTTTAGCGGCTGTCCCATTGTGTCACTGGAAAGGACACATAGTTTTAATTTCTTCGGCATGATATAGACAACAAATAATAATGTGTTAAAAGTGAGGTTAAAGTTGGCAAAAGCAATTAGCAACCTATTGCCATCCCAAACAAGGTCATGCAAGATTATAGACGCATAAATTCCAGTCTTGAATTCCAAACCTTGTGCTTCCTTTTGTAAGAACTGAATTCCAATCGTTACATATATCAAAAGGACGTAAAGGCCGACTTATGCCTTCGGCAAAATTTTTTCTTCTTCTTCCAAAGACATGATATTGGACTTATTGATTTCTCAGCCCATCCTTTTACCACGCTGCTCTCCCAATACGGTTGAGGATCTGAAGGGTGTCCTCGAGCGAGACATATGAACAAGGCTCTTGACCCGAGTACAATGTTCTTGTAGTTGTTCGCGCACTAACTCAAATAACGTTGTTCGAGAACCGCAAAGGACCTCTAATTTAGAGTTCAGAACCCAAAACACCTATGAAGCGGCAGTAAACATATACCAAGATGTCAGAACATACGGTGCGTTTATCCATACTTTTTGTTCCGAGATCAACTCTCGGATCCGGCCAAAAGATCACTTAACCGCATGCACCGAAGGAACCCAATAGCCAATGAAAAAAACAGCTTAGTTACAAACGAATCCTTGTAGTGATAAAAAAAGAGGCAGTGGGAAAAACAATGTATTAAGGTCATTAAAATCTTCGCTGACCTTTAACAGAGAGATTTTAGCCTTAAGATCTTTAATAAATATTTTTTTGTAAAACAAACAATCTTTTTGTCTATTCCACCATTTTGTCAAGCACTAAGTGAACACACTTTTTCATTGAACTTAAAAACAAATGATGACATTACTCCGTGGTATTGGGGGACTGACGAACGTGATTGCTATGTCCAGTGTTTACCAGAGTGGGGTCAACAAAAGGTATAATAATGTAGCGTTTCCTCAGGGACATCAGCGGCGTGCCCACATAGTTACACCAAACGATATTAAAGAACAATATTGCTAACATTTACATGAAAATGATTTTCTGTCAAACAGTTTCAATTTTAAATCGAACTTTCCACTACTCCATGCAAACATTATTGAATCCATTTAATTTAAAGTGACGAAATTAGCTAATTTTCAATGTCACGCCATTAATTTGTAACTAAAAAAAACATACGGGTCATCATCAATAATTTCCATACCTATCTTAATGTGTAATTTAACCAACAAGCGTCCAAGGGACCTTGACTACGATGTTGCCGGCTTAACATGAGCCAAACGGTTTACTTGGAATGGAAATGAATACGATGCTTTTGGTATGGAAATATAAAATAATTCTTTTAAAATCTGATGAAAGGATCGGTCTCAAGGAAAGTTTGTCATTACTGTACTTTTATTTAGTCACGTACATATTGGTGTACAAGCCGCAAAGGTTGCCGAAGAACACTATTGTATACTAGGTTCATAGTTTGAGAAATTTCCATTCTCGTGTAACCTGGTAAGACTTTGATGATATCTGCGTCCACACTTAAAACCAAAAAGCATGTAGGCTTTAGTCATATAGCATTTCAAAACTGTATGTTAAAACGAAGGTAGTTAAGCAACTGTTTTTATAAGGTTAAATCACAGCGGAACATTAACGTATAGGTGCCTCCATTAAGCAAAGACCTTTCTTATCCAGCTAGCGCTTAGTTTATTTCTTGATATATTATATTCATTTGTACCTTCCTTAAACAGTCACCTCCCTTATCCATACAAAATTTACCATGCCGTTTGTGACTGCATAGGAGAGGTTGCAATGTACTTTTAAATATGTACAAAACTGAAATACCCAAATTATTTGTAAAATAATGCTAATAAGAAACTTTCCTTATGCCAGTAAAGTTCGGCTGATTCAATACCACATCCCCATTCCAACCATATTATCTTAACACAGTATGATCAAATTAAGACACATTTAACTTCTAACCTCGTGTTTTAATTAATTAACTAGAAAGGAGTATTGACATAAAACGTGTTCCGCTACTGTTTTACCTTAGACATGAATGGAATAATCAGCCATTTTGAAAGAGCAGCATTTGATGTACAATCTTTTGCTGATTGAATTCTTAAGTAATTTTTATTGATATTTCTATACTAATTATTGTGTATTTTGTTACGAATAGCTAAATATATTGTTATATCTTTAAATTATAGTGTATGATTGACCTTTGTCCGTGATTGAGAGTATACGGTCATGACCTATAATTGTTGCCATGTTTGTAAATTATAAATAATTTGTTTACTGATATTTGAGTTCAATATCTTGCGTTATTTACTGAAACGTAGAATATTCTGGAAGATAACTTGTGACCCACATACTGGTAATTTTATTGAGTGCTAAGCTTTTATATAACGTTGTGATAAACAATTAATTTCTATCTTAAGATTAGTTTTTTGGAATCTTTTCAGATGTGTTCAGATATAACTGAAGATGAAACATTAATTTAAAAATATTGATTGGAATTACAAAGTACTTTTTACTTTTTTGGACTAAAACACTATAATTGTAAATCCATACAAAAACATTATAAAGTATACAATTGTGATACATCAAGACTGTTGGTACAGCAACCTTTACATGACTAAGGTACACCAGAACGTTCAATATCGGAATTCGTTCTGAACACTCTATATTATTGGACTTGTGATATAACATGTATAAATATTTGGGATTTAAACAGACATGTGCAATAAACCGCAATATTATGGCGCCAACTACAGTTACCTTGATTGCGATTGTTTTAAAACTGCAATAGTATAGTTACATATAGTGCTTTACTAAATAGCTCGTTTACACAGCTTGGCTCGCGATAAACATTAGACCAAACATATGTATCGATAGCAAAAACCAGATACTAAATCGATGTCGAAAACATTTGATCAAGTAATGATCACGATGTAAGATATCAACGAATTAGCACAACCGCACCAGTGGCCTAGATGTTAGAGCGTCCGCCGCGGAAGCTGGAGGTCATAGGTTTGATCCCCGGCCGAGTAATACCAAAGACATACAAAAATGGTACTAACAGCTGCTAGACATCATTATAAACTGCCTCACTGCCGAAATCGTAGCGATATGACTGAAAAATTGTTAAAGCTACATTAAAAAATCTTAATCAAACAAACAAATCAACGAATTAGCACTTTTAAATTGGCGTAGCTCATTTACTAGTCATGCGGTCAATGCTTTCGCTCTCTACTATGGTACAGTATGTAACACCAAAGCTTACGAATTCATAAGAATTGTAACCACTTCCTGAATATTGTGTAAAGAGATAGCGTAATAATATGGAATAAATATTTGCAAGAAAAATTGTCAGCTGATATTTTGGACAAGATTTCTCGTTTCGTTCCCTACGTCCAAAATTTCTTGAAGGTAAAACTTATAACTAGCTGAAATATAGATTTCATACCGATCAACTTCGGATTTGATGTCCACTCATCGTCCATAACAGCTGACCCATTTTCACTAGTCCGTGCACTTGGAGACCAGCGATCACGTACGGATCTTGAACTACCTGCTGATCTTACAGCAGTTCTTTCCTTTTCTGATTCATATCGAAACTTCTGTGTAGCGCCTCGTGATCCATGGTATAGTTTACGTCTGTGCTCATCAAAGGGTACGCCCATGAGATGGTCTTTGGGTTTGCCAGTCAGTTCATTATTCATGTCAGACCTTTATGTAATATTGCAACAACCTCTTCATTATACTGAAAATGTAATAAATATTTTTAAATATCGGCATATGGATTGAAATATAAGTAAAAAAAAACCACATAAAAATAAGAAATTTAATTTATTTCCTCTATTGAGCCTCAGTATGTGTTTATTCGCAATGTATCTCTGTGTAACTTCAAATCGTGATGAAAAAGAGGCGATGCATTTTGAATCGTCATGTTTCTTTCAATCTGTCAGTTTTTTTTTAGGTCCCCTTGTCACGTTCACTTTGAAAATCCCGAGTTTTGAATATGTTATGACAGCGCACTCATACATATACATCACCACATCCACAACATTGTCCTTTATGCACACTATTAGCCTACGTACGTTTAAAGTGTATAAACTTACCTGGGTACGTATCAAAATACCATGCAAATGCTTTAGAAAGGATACCTGTTTGTTACGGTATTTATCGCGCCTAATATTTGAACAGTGCGCTGCCATGTTGCTAAGAAAAGGAGCAATCTTGTGCATTATTTGTTGGTGCTTTTTTTTCTCCCACCGTACATACCGTGATCGATGCCATTTCTTATAGTATTTTGACAAATATCTCTAACTTTGATTTTTCGATGGACTGTATAAACAGCCGTTGCAGACGCCTATTAAATCTACCTTACTTAACTGGATTGATTACTATTTTAAAAATGATCGTGGCTTGATCTTGTTTCCCGAAACCAATTTATTTTGCAGCGTCGTAGGTTATGTGCGGTTGATTTCGTATGAGATAAGACGAAGTTATTTGTTCTCGTAATAAACTTGTTTGAACATACCTATGACGCTAATAGTTGCTAGAATAAGTGATTTATAGTTACATTTTTTTCCATTTCAATTTGGCTGGTATCCGTGTTCCAGTCTGTTGTGTAATAATTGCTCTTTCAAAGGATTTTAACGTTTAAGAGAAAGTGGAGATCCACAGTATTATAGCATACATATAATGAAACCAAACATTGAGCTTAGGTCTCACTGGATAGTTTCGTATTCTGGCACCTTTCTAATTTTTAAGGTAGAAGGCATTAACCTAATAATCATAAGCCTGAATTTATAAATTTGCACAGAAGCTAAATATGTTATGTGGTTTAGATTTACTTAGGTTTGGAAATGGGTTGACTTGTTTGGTGACTGCCTGTCAGGGTTAGACTAGTAATTGAGATCAAATGAGTAACGTGGGCTTCAAATGAACAGCCGACATGGCTTACGTATTTACGTATGTCTGCTACAGAAGTAAATGTCTAAAAATCGAGATGGTTGAGGGGTGATGAAAAGTATGCTAATCTGTTTTAATACTAGTGAACTTTGTCATGCACACGACACATACTGATTCTTTTAGCTACCTTGTCACATGAAAATATTCAAAATAGTTATTTGCTGTCAAAAAGAATGTAAAAAAGATGAGTTGATTGCAGTGTTGATTCAATATAAAAGCAATCAGTTATATAAACCTGATCAACTCAGTCAAAATCCCACATTAATGTTTAATACAAAGATCATTAGTTTGTTGTTGTTGTTTACTATGAGGGTTATATTTATTATCGGCACACGTACATAATTCCTCTGCATTTCAAGCTCCTGATCATTTGCCTGATATCCACTGTAAGGCCAGGCGACGCAAAGCTTAAATCGATGTTATTGTTTGTTATAGGACCAATTTTCAGTACAGGAAAGGCTATACATGGTGACCAGTATTAAAGGTGGAGGAGGAACCCGGGAAATCCTCCAGAAAGAATCACCGACCCACGAGAAGCTACTGGCAAGCTTTCTCACATACCCACATTGGCCAAATCTGAGACTCGAACCCACGCAGACAGAGGCGAGATGGCAGTGATCTGTAACGACGAGCGCTTTTGACCACTCGGTCGCTAGGGTTCCTTCATTTGTTTGTTTTTATTTGTATTTCAGTGTAAAATGATTCTCATTCTTCTGCAATAGGATATTGTCAGCTGCAATTCAGCAGATAAACTGTCCAGTGACACCTCATCACATCTAACACGAAAGATGTAGGGGAGGTAAATACAGATATTTTGAAGCCCACAGTTATATTTACTAATTGTATTAGTTCCCCTAAGCTGTGACAGGCGCGAATACAATACTAGTAACGTTTAGAAGTTCGCTTGCATCTCCTATTGTAAATTAATCAGTCTGTATTTACCATATGAATATTACAGAATATTGATATTTCAATTTTGGGAAATAGATGTAATTTTATAGAATTTAGTGCCTTAATAATGCATTCAGAAAGCAAATATGTTCTCTGGTGAATATGCAAGAATATATGTCTTGTTCTGCATGTCAAGTTCAAAGTAGTACTCGCGGAAATATACCATTTCCCATAGTAAACGTATGCAAACAACATGATATTAAAAATTCATTAACTTTAAATGTTTGAGTGTTCATGATCAAACCTATTTTTATCAGTATAGATGCATCCTGGATGACAGCTTATTTGCAGAGAAAAGCATATGAAGCGCGGCATTTTCTGGATCTGTGTGTTTGAAACATGTGCTTTCAATTCCGCACCAGGTGCTAATTTAAGGAATGACTGTTTCATACTAATGTTTTTAAAATGACTCTAATTCCATCAATAAAACAATTTCTCTATTTGTTGTTCATTTACAACCAGGATATAATATCCAAAGATTGTTTTAAATACAAAAAATATATACTTCATTATCAACATATCATGGCTAACCAACCATTATATACTTTACATAATCTCCACCCTTTTACGGACTGGTTCCCAGTTTTCCATATTATCATGTACCGTGAATGCTTTAGTTAGATTACACATTTGTCTTCATTTAGTTAAGTAATTGAACTGAAAAGGAAACCAGTATTCTCTGTAGCTCTAACAGAGAGTACAATACCCCAAGAAGGCTCTGACGTGGGGTAGGGAGTACAATCATAACAGTTCGTTTATGGTTTAATGTAACTAATAAATATTTGATGAACGAAACAAAGATTAACCTTCATTAAATTTAAATTTACAACATAAAAGGGAAAACACGATAACAAACCACTACTTTATAGCATACATGGGAGGAAAGGGAAAACAATACACCATTTTATACAATTTTCGGAAAACGAAGGTGTTCCTCAACAACTTAAACCAGCTAAATATGCTGGGGAGAGTTAAAGAGGATCAACATCCCCCTTGTCTTCACGTATAAATAACAGAGACTCTATGACAAATTTACTGGACCTGATTCGGTACTAGTATCTTTACATTAGCAAGAGGCAAAACATTCGCAACAGGCGACTCATCCATTAATGTGACGACATTTTTAGATGACAAAAATGACTGAAAAAGTCTTTATTAAATAGAATTTAAATGACTCATTTTGATACTGTGTAATGTAATAGTTAAATAAATGTCGTCATCGTAAACAGCGAAACGTATTGATATATTTGAGTTAAAAATACGATGTATTGATGTACGAGTGTTATTTTCATATTTACTATGGCTATAATTATTGAGTTTAACCATTCATACATGTAGACCGCAACTTATACAAATTAAATAGAAATGCGAAGAAATTACTTAGTAGATAATACAATATATCTTGAGTGATAAAAAAACAACACCCCCCCCCACATTTATTGATTTTCATACAGTAACACATACATATTGGACAATGCATTTACAGTTATCATTTTTTCCACACTCCCATTTGCACATAAAGGATACACACATACACAAATTACATTCACACACATAAAGATGCGGTAGATGAAATAACATTTCTCTTACACAAGTACACCATTGGCAATGGCATAACAGTAAATAATTAAAAAATAATTAAAATATTTATGATTTCACCATCGAATACCCTGATCAATTTGACATTGAAAGTTAGTTTTAAATGAAGAGTTGATTTAGAATTAATTTACTGTTATCTCTAGGTAAACAGTTACATAAGGTAGATGCAGAGCAAAAGAAGATATCTGCATCGATGTATTAATACTTAAGTGTCAGAGACTGTGGTTGAAAAAAAATAATCAAATATAGGGTTTAGAAGAGAAGTCGGATAGCCAGGACTCAGATTCGCATTGAATTTGTAGATTTTGTAAGCTGTCACACCTATATAGTATTTAGTTCTTTGATGTGGTACCAGCTTCATTCTTTAACACACATTTGCAGAACGAGTGTACCACTCAGTATCAAATATGAATGTATCACATTATGGACTCCATTTGCTTAAATTAATATGACAAGACTAAGTACTTACTTGAGATGAAATTAAAAAAGACAATTTCAGCGAAAATCAGAAAATCAATTGGATATATAGAAATGTTTTCTATGAACCAGAACAATAATCTATCTTTAATGCTCAGAAGTCTGACTGACTAATGTAAAAAATAAGGAACAGTTCCTCTTCGTATGCCATCCTGAAGAAGTAACATATAGTGATTATCTTATAACAATTGTTTCCAGATGTGCCATCCAAGACGTGGGTCTAATGAGCACATTCTCTGTTCAGTGTGATGCAAAGACATTTATGTCGTTTCCAATCAGGTTTATTGGTAGCTTGAACAATGGAGACATTTCCTTTACAGTTGTGTCGCACACTTCACTGAAAATATTCTGCTTACAAATGCCTTGCGAGCTTATGTACGACTACGATTGTTGTAAACATGATGAAGCTGTCCGTGTCAAAATTCCAGGATGCAAGCGCCCACAGTGTTTGTTGCTGAAGAAGCAAAACGCACTGTTCTATCCATGACACAAGCATGTACACCTTTAGACATTACATAATGGCATGGCAGGTTTAGCGAAATAGCAGAACGGGCAGAGGACATTCGTGCTAAACAACGTGTTGATGCAGCAGAGATATGTTGCACGTTATTCCCCCGTTCCGTAAACATCATTTCATAAAACACAGAAAACGAGATACAATTCATTAACATGTGTATCGTCCCCTAGCAGATGTTCTTGCCTCCAGTCTCTTACAGAGATTTAATTTAATGTTTTGGAGTTCAGTTGATATTCTGTTAATGCATCAATGTGTATTAATGTAATGCTATGCTCTGAATTTTCATGATATACTCTACAGACTAATGGGATTTAAAAATGGAGAAAGCTGAATTGTACAAGTTTCAATCCTGATAGACAAATATATAAAATTGTGACCTTATATCATAATAGGACTTATTTCTATTACAAAAAAGTTACAAACGTTACAGAAATGACATGTTATTGAATATATTAAATATGGGATAAGAAAATAGTTTCATGCACACATAATCTACCTTTGTGTATGTGTTCTTCTGTCTGTATGTGTCTATCTCCCTTTCTAATCTAATTACATGTATCAAATATTAGTTATGCCTAGCAGTATCAAGCCTTCCCCAGTATAATTCAGGAATATCACGTATAGTTAATTCGATATACTCGGATTTCTTTCATAGGATTCCGGAATATATATATATATATATATATATATATATATATATATATATATATATATATATATATATATATATATATATATATATATATATATATATATATATATATATATATATATGTGTGTGTGTGTGTGTGTGTGTGTGTGTGTGTGTGTGTGTGTGTGTGTCTGTGTGTGTGTGTGTGTGTGTCTGTGTGTGTGTGTGTGTGTGCGCGCGCGCGCGTGTGTGTGTGTGTGTGTAATAGTAATTATATATGCAGTCTGAATTACACAGATTAACGAAGAATAAATGCTGTAAATATACATAATTCTTTAATACGGCCGCCAATTACTGTTACATGCATAGTACGAAGTCTCTATCTAATGATGGTTAGTTAGTAACAATAGTCATTTAAACTCTAATTTTATCTTTAAAATAATTTAGGTATTCGTATTTCATACAGTCCTCTGGTGATAACACTGATACTGTTGCCCTGAGTCTTGGTTCGAAATCATTAGTCTGCGATAAGAAATCAGTAATGAACGATAACTCGTTTCAGAGTGTAAGTTAAATTACCTAAATACGTGACTAAACCTGGTTCACTAGACAGGTAATAAAAAAAAATAATTTTCTTGGTGCAACGCAGCACAATTCGATTTACGTGCATCCATTAATATAGGGTTATTTTCGCAGTAGGCTAAATACAAATTCAATCATTCTAAAACAAATTGCATTAAAATATTATTCGGAACCATTTTAATTTAAAAGAAACAAATACAAAATAAATGAAGCACTAAATTAACACTTCCATGTTCTTCCACTTAAGGTTACGCATGCAACCCATTACAACACAGTATTTTCTCGAAATCAATGGATCCCGTTCCACTTTAGTAGCGGCAAGATCACGCGATGTGATGGTAGAGAGATAGATGAATAGGAAGAAAGTAGATATATTTTCAGTTTGATGCAATGGATTATTTATTTGACTTTTTAACTTTAAAAATGCAGTTTCAAAACATAATTTTAAATTTACACCGATGCTTTGTACTAAGTACACTTTATTTTCTCATATTTTCATTTACTGAAACCTGTCGTGTCCTAATATTTTATATGCCAGAGCTTTCAAAGTTCGTCCTAAGTTCTATCGGTCGCACATTCTCTGCTTATCATACAGTCAGACCAGCTATATGGTTGAAATATATTTTTATGTATGATACCATATATTTATATCAGAATATTTTCCGATGTGTGATTCCAGTTGATTGAATCTGCATGAAAAACAAAGACTGACCGTTCAACAAAAATGATTTTTACCTAAGGATAACAATTGTCATATTTATTTATAATGTAATTCATGATTTTCTTGTTTGTCTGTACTGAGATAAAATTATGGGTCCGGGGGCTACGGCACCAATAGCCTTGCTTGTACGAACCAACCCCCATACCATATCGATATTATACACACCGTCACAAAACGCTCTCAATTGGGTTTACATTAGGATGCATGTAGTGACATTATATTTGCGATAGCAGCGGATATAACCTTCCTCTCTGTCAGTTATAATACCAATCTATATTAATTTCTATATATCCTTTGATTTCTGTAACATGAATGAATGTGTATTAGAAGAGAGTTTAACAATTGTCACCACGAGAATATTTACATCAGCGGCTATATTTGGCTAACCCTAAACGTTTATTCCATCCTAACCCTAACCCTTTATTATATCCTAACCCTAACCCTTTATTATATCCTAACCCTAACCCTTTATTCCATCCTAACCCTTTATTATATCCTAACCCTAATCATTTATTATATCCTAACCCTAATCCTTTATTATATCCTAACCCTAACCCTAATCCTTTATTATATCCTAACCCTAACCCTAATCCTTTATTATATCCTAACCCAAACCCTTTATTCCATCCTAACCCTAACCCTTTATTCCATCCTAACCCTTTATTCCATCCTAACCCTAACCCTTTATTATATCCTAACCCTAACCCTTTATTATATCCTAACCCTAACTTAACTGTCATCCATTTTTCTTTATTGGGATGTGTGCGTGATCGTGGAAGTAAGGCGATATGCGCTGTAATCCACGAAGCCCGGTTCGAATCTCAGTTGGAATGAATTATAAATTACATTAAGCTGTATGATAAATTTTCTTTCTCAATATATAATTTCATTATGTTCACTCGCATGCCCATGAAGGATTAGGATATAATACTTTGCACTCTGTCTCATTTTTGGAGTTCTCTACGAATCAACATACTTCCAAATAGCATGTTAATTGAGAAAGCAAACCGCTGTTAAAATAAACATGATGTGGAGATAAAGACATGCTAAATCGATGCCCTAACGATATAGACCGCCCGATAACGTCGATTTCCGCTGTGCATCGCCTGGCGACACTGTGGGTGTCGGGAATGAGATCGTAAACTTGATTTGTAATGAAATAAATACACGAATAAAACCAACAAATGTGACCCTAGTGGTAAATGTAGATTATATCCTGTTTGATATATTTATTGTTTTTTGTGCGTGCGTGGATCTTCAGGAATGAAGGCATTTTAATAAGATGTCTGCCTTCGTGGCCTTCCTGATTTGTTCTCTCTCTCTCTCTCTCTCTCTCTCTCTCTCTCTCTCTCTCTCTCTCTCTCTCTCTCTCTCTCTCTCTCTCTCTCTCTCTCTCTCTCTCGTTCATGTCCTCTCGCTGCTCGTAAACAATGTTCTTTTTTGAATTCACAAGCACGACGTGGTTTCATCAGTCAATCACTTTTTAAAAACTTGTCATATGCTATGAGCTCGAAACAGTGAACTTATCGAACGCTGATTTTTATTTGTTTTGCAATCAGTAATTCTGTACATATGTACATTTGAATTTCAATAATATTTGTGTGACTTTACCGCTACGTAAGTAAATGTGATATCATTTCATGTAATATACTTACTATTTTACGGAATTGAAGGATTTCTATATCTGATAGGTGCTTCCTTTTATTCTCTCGGAATTTCAGGAATTGTCTGAAATAGTGTGTGTGTGTGTGTGTGTGTGTGTGTGTGTGTGATTGCGATTTTTAACATAGCACTGGACCATCATGCTGCAGGCATGAAGCATCAATGTCCCACCCAGTCACATTATCATAACACCAGGCTTACCGACCTGTCCTAACACTAAACTCTTAATCTTGAGCATCTAGCGAGGCAGCTGTAAGTACCATTTATATAAGTCTTTGGTATGACTCGGCCGGGTTTTTTTGGAACCCACAATTTCCCGCATCCGAGGAGGACGCTCTAACCACTAGGTCACCGATGCAATCCTGTCTGAATCTGAAGAAGAAGAAGAAGAAGAAGAAGAAGAAGAAGAAGAAGAAGAAGAAGAAGAAGAAGAAGAAGAAGAAGAACAACAACAACAACAACAACAACAACAACAAGACCAAAAGAAGAAGAAGAAGAAGAAGAGAAAGAAGAAGAAGAGCATTGGTGAAACTCAGCACAATTGGAAGAGTACTTTTCAGAGTCGCTGGATACAGATTTTGGAAATGAACTTTTCCATGCAAAATATATGATATTAGGTTATCTTTTGAGGGTGGAAACTATGCATCGCGGGTAGAACAATGATGAGGAGCATATGAGATGGACATTAGCGCGAGACGGAATTAAAATAATCACAATTGTTTCCATTCCTTGTAGCAAAGAAGAAAGCAAAAATATATTGATATAAGCTTTCGCTGAGTCATCAATATTCAATCCAGCTACAATATTTGTGGACGGCATTTATTTGGTCTGGATATGTAAAGCAACTGAGAGACTGCGATATTCATAACCTTGTCATGGTATGACGTTATTTTGTTATCCATTAATTAAATGGAAAAAATGTACAAAACTGCCTGACTTCAAGTGTTTCAGGAATTTCCACTTTCTGTATGCTGATCGCCGCCTTATGACAATCACATTACTCAGGGAAATGTCTAAATACCATACACGATATTGTATCATACATGTAATGTTTGTTTATTTTGTTAAGGTGGGGGTTGGGGTAAAACACAATTATCATGTAGAATTAGCACTATAGCTTCAGTGAACAAATTTGAAGATAAAAAACAACAGCAAAATTAGTTATTCTAAATTGGTTTTTAATTTATTGGGTCTTGGTTGGCATCTGACCTAAATTATTCATTTGAAGGATCGGGACTTTTATCTGAACAATTTAACATACAGTGCAACTGAAGTCGAAATGATTTCGGCTCCCAGCATTTATTCACAATACTGTCAAATGGATGTTCCACGAAAAGGACGACTGTATGTTATTACTGTTATTCATGTACAGTCAGTTATAAAACATAATCTGCAGGGTCACAAATATTTAAAAAATATTGTAATGCAATAATGAAATCTAATCATTTTCTACCTAGCCGTGAACATAAGGTTAGTTGATGTCTGGTCACTAATTAGTAAACAAATTGAGACTTTTTCCCTTCATTACTTTAAAGTCTTTAGCAATACCTACATTTAACACATGTAATTGCATAAAATGAATCTGAATCATTTATTTTAATAAAGTCATTAAAGTTTATTAAATCTGGACTATTTGACATATGTAATAGTTACATGGCATTTATCACATCTCTTATTTCCCACGTTGTGTTAGAATTTTTATCTTTTATTTCGAAATCATCCTTTACTATTTTGAGGCACTTGCATATTAGGGTTAATCCACTTATGCCAATAGGTAATCCATATATATGTATATACGATATAAATTAATAATTATGCCAATAGGTAATCCAGATATATGTGTCTACGATATATAGTAATAATTATGCCGATAGGTAATCCAGTTATATGTGTCTACGATATATAGTAATAATTATGCTAATAGATAATCCAGATATGTGTACACGATATATGGTAATAATTATGTCAATAAGTAATCCAGATATATGTGTATACGATATATAGTAATAAATATGCCGATAGGTAATCCAGATATATGTGTACACGATATATAGTGACAATCATGATTATGCCAATAAGTAATCCAGATATATGTGTACACGATTTTATAGCAATACATATGATTATGCCAATAAGTACTCCAGATATATGTGCACACGATATATAGTAATTCATATGATTATACCGATAGGTTACCCAGATAAAACCTTACACGAAATATGGTAATACATACGATTATGCCAATAGGTTATCTATATATAACCTCACATTGTATATTGTAATACATATGAGTATGCCAATGGGTTTGCCAGACATAACCTCACATTGTATATTGTAATACATATGAGTATGCCAATGGGTTTGCCAGACATAACCTCACATTGTATATTGTAATACATATGAGTATGCCAATGGGTTTGCCAGACATAACCTTACATTGCATATTGTAATACATATGAGAATGCCAATGGGTTTGCCAGACATAAGCTCACATTGTATATTGTAATACATATGAGTATGCCAATAGGTTTGCCAGACATAACCTTACATAACCTCACATTGTATATTGTAATACATATGATTATGCCAATAAGTTTGCCAGACATAACCTCACATTGTATATTGTAATAAATATGAGAATGCCAATGGGTTTGCCAGACATAACCTTACATTGTATATTGTAATACATATGATTATACCAATAGGTTTGCCAGACATAACCTTACATTGTATTTTGTAATACATATGATTATGCCAATAGGTTTGCCAGACATAACCTTACATTGTATATTGTAATAAATATGAGAATGCCAATGGGTTTGCCAGACATAACCTTACATTGTAATACATATGAATATGCCAATAGGTTTGCCAGACATAACCTTACATTGTATATTGTAATACATATGAGTATGCCAATAGGTTTGCCAGACATAACCTTACATTGTATATTGTAATACATATGATTATGCCAATAGGTTTGCCAGACATAACCTTACATAACCTTACATTGTATATTGTAATACATGATTATGCCAATAGGTTTGCCAGACATAACCTTACATTGTATATAATAATACATACGATTATGCCAATAAGTTTGCCAGACATAACCTTATATTGCATATTGTAATACATATGAGAATGCCAATGGGTTTGCCAGACATAACCTTACATTGTAATACATATGATTATACCAATAGGTTTGCCAGACATAACCTTACATTGCATATTGTAATACATATGAGTATGCCAATGGGTTTGCCAGACATAACCTCACATTGTATATTGTAATACATATGAGTATGCCAATGGGTTTGCCAGACATAACCTCACATTGTATATTGTAATACATATGAGTATGCCAATGGGTTTGCCAGACATAACCTTACATTGCATATTGTAATACATATGAGAATGCCAATAGGTTTGCCAGACATAACCTTACATAACCTTACATTGTATATTGTAATACATATGAGTATGCCAATGGGTTTTCTATATACAACCTTACACGATAAATAGTAATACACATCATTAAGTATTACCAAGGGAACACTTTCGTGAAAATTGAAAGACATGAGTTAAAATCTCTTTGTAATGCTTATCACAAGTTAAAGCTAGACAATATTGGTACCAAATTTATATTCATTTCTGTAATAGGTTTAACAATAAATTAGTATCACAACAGGAATTACATTCAGAATTCCAGATAGAGTACGGATCCTGTGCATACCATCACAAGTTGGTGAACATATATGTGATCTTTTATCCCTTCAAACAAAGAGGTCCCTGAGATAAATTCTAAAACAATTATATGAATTTACACATTTATGAGATGTATATATACATTTGTCAAATATATAAATATACACATTTCATGAAGTATATTTGTACATCTGTCAAATATATTATTTACACATTTTATGAAGTATATCTGTACATCTGTCAAATATATTATTTAAACATTTTATGAAGTATATCTGTACATCTGTCAAATATCTTATTTTACACATTTTATGAAGTATATCTGTACATCTGTCAAATATATGAATTTACACATTTCACGAACTATATTTGTACATCCGTCAATTTGAGTTTTACAGAGTTCATACGTTTTTCTAACCCATTCCAAATATATATATATATATATATATATATATATATATATATATATATATATATATATATATATATATATATATATATATATATATATATATATATATATATATATATATATATATATATATATATATATATATATATATATCAAACTAGAAAATAATACAAAAAAGAATTTGTGAATTTGAAATTGAAAAGGGATATATAGGTCAGAATGAGGTCATACAGCATACGTTTGTGAGATCTAAAGTTTGTAATGGATATTGTGTGTTGTGTGTGATTCGTTATTATGTGAAATTATTTTTCACTTCTAATCTAGGGAAATAAATTATTTTTCTCTTGGTAATCTAGGGAAATAAATTACTTTTTACTTGATAATCTAGGGAAATAAATTATTTTTCACTTGATAATCTAGGGAAATAAATTATTTTTCACTTCTAATCTAGGGAAATAAATTATTTATCACTTGATAATCTAGGGAAATAAATTACTTTTTACTTGATAATCTAGGGAAATAAATTATTTGTTAAATGCTACTCATCTTGTTGTTTTCTCTTTTTCTGTTACTTTTTGTAAGAGCCTAGACTCAAACAGGAGTCAAGGCTTACATGAAATTAGCATATTTACGGGACAATGTTTTCTACTTCTTCCGGTGTTGAATAAGTCTTGATTTTACAGTTATTACATGTTAACTGCGTTTAATGCGTGACACTAATCTTACATAATCTAAATTGCTATCGATACAAATGGTGAACATTTTCTTCTCGTTTTTATAACAGCTTACGAGATTATTCAAATCTCATTCAATCTTTTCTCGATAGGACTGCACACGTTAGGGGATTCGTTTTGTGATTAATTTACGGATATAAGTACAATATTGATTGATTTTTGGAGTTGTTTAGTAGCTTATGTACAAATGAAAATCATTGGGCACGGCCCTCCAGTTGATTTATGACTACAGGATCATTAGCGACTGTGCTATTTCATTTCAATAACTTTTACACGTCTAGCCGAGAGTTTTACAGAATTATTCAGTGCAAACATAGCTTGCTTTGGAACATTTTCTTCCCAACACAAATGTGAAAAGAAACCCCAACCCCATTAAGCTCCCTCGAATGTCTTATTTAGCCATTAACTCAGTGCATATCACGCGTTTCACAAATGTCACGTTAGGAAAGAGTTGCGCGTACTGTGATACTCGCTTATAAGACGACTACAACTGAAAATTGCATAGACCCAGACCTACGTTGACACATCTGGATTTGTGCAGTTTTCAAGCAGTAATCAGTTGAGCAAACATCATATCCCTGATATGTGGGCACTTTATGCTACGGCAGTTCATGATCCTTGTTATTTGTAGTTTGACTCGATTTATAAGTGTGTTAAGACGACGTATAGACGTAACGTCAGAGTAATCAAACGATTAACATTTGGCAGGTACCGTATATACACGCAATGTCAGAACAATCAAAAGACTAATATTTGACAGACACCGTATATAGACGCAATGTCAGAACAATGAATAGACTAATATTTGACAGGTACCGTATATAGACGCAATGTCAGAACAATCAAAAGACTAATATTTGACAGGTACCGTATATAGACGCATTGTCAGAACAACCAAAATACTAATATTTGATAGGTACCGTATATACACGCAATGTCAGAACAATCAAAAGACTAATATTTGACAGGTACCGTATATAGACGCAATGTCAGAACAATCAAAAGACTAATATTTGACAGGTACCGTATATAGACACAATGTCAGAACAATCAAAAGACTAATATTTGACAGACACTGTATATAGACGCAATATCAGAACAATCAAAAGACATATTTGACAGGTACCGTATATAGACGCAATGCCAGAACACACATTGTTTGACCATTCTCACCGTCTTTCTGCATGATGATGCAGTAACAATTCGTCGTCTATGTTGGAAAATTGCCTGAGATTGATCAATTAGTTTAGCTAATGATCATCTATCACATTTGTGGGTTTTCTTGAAACTGTGATCTTCGTCTATTTCCTGTTATGCATTTTATTTTCCTCAGCTGTTTGCGCACGGATTCCTTCATTATTATAATGTCTTATTGTTGGTTAACACTCAGGAGTTTAGTTCAGATTATATCAGCCACTCAGCATTGCTGGTGGGTTTTCCAAAAACCATTTTTCAGGCTTTTGTGGCTTCATTTTACTCTGACATGTCGTCACAATAGTTTTGTTTTGTCTTCGTGTGGTTTTGAAATCGCTCTTTGAAGTGTATTGTTTGACTATTATTATTATTATTATTATTATTATTATTATTATTATTATTGTATGATTTCTTTTATCAACCTGTCAGTGTATGCTAAAGAACACTCACGGGATGTAGAAAACCACAGAGTTATTTAATTTAATTGGTCAAGATGTTATTATTACAGAATAATTTAAAATAAATGTATTAAACCATCCAATCAATCGACTCATTCCAGCATAAACTTACACATACAGCTTCATAGAAAAAGTTCACAGTTTCTTCTATTTGTATAAATTTTTCTTGGAAAAAAAACCCAACAATTATTAGTACACTCTAAAGTAGATATTGGTGATGTGCTCAAAGATTGACGAATCTTAGTTTGATGATGATTTTTTTTATTACGCAGGAAGTAATATGGTAATTTCTAGCAAATAGGGTGATACAGGATTTATGGCTCAAACTTTGCCAGAGCATGTGGATTTTACATTTTTTTCCGAATCTTCTGTACACACTCAGGACACCATTCATTGACTAAATTCATAAATTCTTCACCCAATATCTACAAAACCGAATTTGTAAGTTCAAAATGTAGATACAAACATCTGATTCTAACCCAAATTCCGTTATAAATGTTGTATGTAAAACGATAACTGGCTAACAGAAAGATGAAGATTAACGATCTGTTAGTGTGATTGCATTTTGTTTGTTTGACTTTAAGAGTAGGACCCAGCCAAAAAAACTCCGATGACGACTATATGGTCAAGTTGTGTACCAAGTTCGGTAAATGTCAACCAGACAATTATGTTTGCGGGAAAAAAAAACGAATGGACCGATAGGCTGAGGATTTCACAATACCAGCCAATCCCAAAAGGCTAAAGGTACTCGGTATGACTGATATCAGAAATTTGCACTTGTCAAACTTAACCCGTTATGCTCATGAAACAATTATGTACGAACAAGGTTTTAGGTTCGATTTTCTGCCAGTCCCTTTTTTCTTAATCTTTAAAAATTTTGTCTGACCTATTTTTAACGACGGCGAATAACCTTTTATTGTTTAAAACTGAAAGACCTTTTCCCTCAAACAAACAATTAACTTTTGTAGAGCAAATTCAGTGTCATCAATGGATGCTGAAGACGTATGTTTTCTAATTACAAACTGGTATTTGTATCAGTTTCCATTCCCGCCTATGTTAGTAGCGCTTTAATTAAAAGCTTCGAAACGTTAGCCGTTAAAATTATCTATATTATAAACAATCAGTTGTCACACTCGTACGATTGAACCAATCTTTTCAAAAGGTGAATGATGTGCATTTTGTCTAAAGCTATGTCGAAAATTCACCGTCAGTGTCTATTATTGAAGTATCTTTTACAATGACGAATGCGTACAAGAACAAACACTGATTAGGTGGCAGGATCCAATTTGTAAATTGGCCACTGTCAAATTTCTTTGGTGTCACTCTCAGCTATTTTTGTTTACTATTTATAGATATGAATAAATTTGTGAACTAGGTGTTTTGGGCTTGTGTTGCTTTTGAAATTTATGTCAGTCATGTACACCTTCCATAGGTACTCTGCAGTATGTTGATAATGAAATACCAATAGTCGGCTAGAAAGAAGAGCTAGCCTCCCGTAGAGGGTTTTACACGTGGGTTCAAGTTAAGTAGAATATCTCACCAAATGCATTTATTGACTACTATTCTGAATTGCATCAAGTTATAAAGTAGACACCGCTTTTCAAAATTTTAATCTAGGTAATGGACTTGCGTTTGCACTGTGATCACCACATGCTGTCAACAATGGCCTTCGTATGTGAAAATGCATGTATAAAATAGGGGTTGGGGTGCATAAAGTTCGTCAGCTATGAACTGCCATTGACTTGTATGGTCAAGTGGATAATATTTTTATGCTTTTTTATATAGCTATCTAAAAATATGGACTTTTAAAAAAATCTCATTTGTGTATTTGATTTATGATATTTTTTATACTTGGTCGCTGATTGCAGCATTAAATTTGTACATAAAAACTGGCCGCTGCCTCCTTCAGTAGCGACTAGAGTTTTCGTAGATAGTTGTCCCCCTTGATTAAATAGGGACGTTGGCTTTTGTTTGTTCCTATTGTATTCTTTTCAGGTGTTTAGTAATTAAGATTCTGCAAGGCATGTAGCAAATAAGCAACTGTTAATTATGTCACATATGGATTACTTAATGCTCAAGCACTAAGCCAGATATTTTCTGCATTTGGATATGTTGAATACAGCAAAAATGACGGTAATAACACAGCATTGAAAACAGAGTTACGTTCTCGTTTTAAACAAATAGCTCCTTCTTAATTCGCTTCATGATCGAGACATGCACACTCGGGCTCGTCATCATTTAAAAATGCTGGCATAAAAAATTAAACTGGGTCATTTACATTATAGACGTAATGATTTCCGCAAAACAGATTTCCAAAATTTAATAATGAAATGGACTACTTTAATGGAATCCGAAGTTATTATCGCTGTCTATAAGAATATAAGCTGACATCTTGACTAGAGCTGCAACAACATTGATCTAAAATCTCGTTTGCCTATTTTACATAAGAGAAGATACATACTCCATAAATCCAAAGTAACCTTTCTGTTTTCTTCCAACACCAAAACATCTAGTAATCAATGGTTGATTGAGAAACTAAACTTCTGATGCAATGACAAGGATGATAACATAAATGTATTTGAAATTCAATTCCTAATTATGTAGCCTGCCCGATACCATCGACTACTATTGCGCACCGCCTGGTTTCATAGTGAATGTCGAGCACAAAGTGCAGAGCTCTGATTTGTATCGCAATTAAATGGGAGGGGGGGGGGGTCCTCACAACATCAAATTTGTCGCTATGAGTTAATGCACACGATATGTTATCTGATGCATTTATTATCGTTCAGGCGCGCATGGTATTCCAAAGAAGAAATACTGCATAAAACTCACAGTATTCCATATAGCAAATACTGTACAAGAAGATCAAATATTTTCCGTTGGTTTCTATGATAACTTTATTAAATAGATATTTCGCGTTGGTTTATCAATTATGATAACTTTATTGTCACAGATTTTATCAAATAATATTTATTTCAGGCTTTATGTAAAACACATAAATATTTCTTTCCTTATTTTCCTATTTTTCTTTGATTTTCTTCTGCCTACGCTAAGAGACATAACCTTATGTTACAGACCCAACGCTTCCAGTTATTATTCACACTTTACGATTACGCATCAATGCTTTTCTATTTTATATTCATTTATTTTGCCCTAGCTTGAATTAATGCAGATTTTGAGACTAAGTTGATTTCCAACTGGCCTAAAATACTAAAAATTATTTTAGAAATTAGGACATTGAAGCTCGTATTTAAATTTTCGTTTATTTGTTTCGGTGTTCATCATTAATCAAAATATAGCTTGAATTATAGTCCCTATGGAATCTGTCTCAATTTCTCATCGAGGTGTAAAACTGCGATGCTTTAGATGTTTACCATGTATGCTTGGTAACGAAGCATTGAAAACTAGTGTTTATACAGGTTCCGGGCAGATCATAAACTTTTGGAAACGATCTTTGCAATTGGTGTTGTCGTGTTTTCGTTGACAGATTCATTAATTTAGGGACGCTAGGATCACATACCTATGTATGACATTGTTTTTGTTACCATTAATCAAAGTGAGTAGAGTGGTGCATTAAGCAGTGTTCTGACATTTCTAGCCTCTTCCACCCATTCCAGGTCCAACCCTTTGCGTTAAATTATTAACATTTCTTAATATGCTTAAAACAGTGAAGTACAACAGTCTTCCATACAAACTGATTTTATCTTTGTTATTCAATGCACCGTTCAAATAATTACATTTGTTGTATTCTATGAAGATAGAACTGAATTGACAAGAAGTTGTTTATTTGTACTCTCTCTCTCTCTCTCTCTCTCTCTCTCTCTCTCTCTCTCTCTCTCTCTCTCTCTCTCTCTCTCACACACACACACACACACACACACACACACGTATCTATATGTATGCGTGCGTGCGTGAATGCGTGCGTATGTATGTATGTATGTATGTATGTATGTATGTATGTATGTATGTATGTATGTATGTATGTATGTATGTATGTATGTATGTATGTATGTATGTATGTATGTATGTATGTATGTATGTATGTATGTATGTATGTATGTATGTATGTATGTATGTATGTATGTATGTATGAGTGTGTGCGTGCGTGCGTGCGTGCGTGCGTGTGTATGTATGTATGTATGTATGTATGTATGTATGTATGTATGTATGTATGTATGTATGTATGTATGTATGTATGTATGTATGTATGTATGTATGTATGCATCTATGGATGTATGTATGTATGTATGTATGTATGTATGTATGTATGTATGTATGTGTGTGTGTGTGTGTGTGTGTGTGTGTGTGTGTGTGTGTGTGTGTGTGTGTGTGTGTGTGAATCAGATATCCTTGTATCCAGCGCACTCTAACATATCTTTTCGCTGACGAGACTACATTCCATTTATCTGGTAAATCTCTTGACTCTTTTAAAATGTATCTCCAAATCGACCTCAACAATATAACAGTTTGGTGTCATCAAAACAAAATGCATATTGACATCTCTAAAATTAAATGTATGACGATCGGAACAAGGCAGCGTCTATCTACTAACATGGATTTACTTCTAGCTCAAACCGGCTTAGATGTATTTATTGCCATTTTTTTTTTAAATCTTGGTATCTACATTGATCAACACCTCAGCTAGAATGCACTTATCTATGACGTATGTACAATGGTAGTCAAAAATAAATAAATAACTCTATTAAAATTGCTTTCAAAATTTATACCTCCCCAATCACTTGAACTTTATTTTTTGGGTTATATACTACCGCTGACAGATAACGGCTGTACCATATGTGGAAACACATCTGATTATAATATGTCCAGAATTGAGATACTCCTGAAAAAGCCTGAATAACACTGCATCTTCCTGTTGTGACTCGTTCGAATGTACTGTTTTCACGTCCGCAGTGGCTACTCATACATACACGTATTCTTTATTTGAAAGGAATCATGACATACATGTCTTAAACGATCTTTCTCCAGATTGTATCTCTAACATAACTGAACTAAGATCATCAAATACTGAGCGCAATTTCCGATCGACGACTAACAACGATCTGCAGATTTCGTGGTTGAAAACTAATCGTTACAAAATCACATTTACTGTATCAACACCTGTATGGGTTTCCGTACCACTAAGGATACGTAATTCAAATTCCCTTGCTTCTTTTAAAATATTAGTAAAGAAATTATTTCATGACCAGTTGGAATGACATATCAAAAGATCTGAATAGAAAACTTTCTCAATATATCCATAAATATTTTATTATGTTTATCGAGATAGATAGATAGATAGATAGATAGATAGATAGATAGATAGATAGATAGATAGATAGATAGATAGATAGATAGATAGATAGATGGATGGATAGATAGATATGTATGCCTAGTAGATGTATTCTCACTGGATAATTTCGTATTTTGACACCTCCTTAATATTTAAGATAGAATTCATGAGCCTAATTATCACAAGTATTGCATTTTTCAGTTCACACATAAGCTAAATCTGTAATGTGGTTTAGAATTACTTTGAGTTAGGCTTGGAAATGGGTTGACATGTTGGTGACTGCCTGTCACAGTTAGACTAGCATTGGAGATCAAATGCGTAACTTGGGCTTCAAATGAGCAGCCAACTTGGCTTACGTATTTACATGTGTCTGTTACAGAGGTAAATATCAAAATATCTAGATGTTTGAGGGGTGATGAAAAGTATACTCATTTGTTAAAGTACTAGTGAACTTTATTCATTTATAAGGCACACACTGATTCTTTTAGCTGTCTTGTCACAGGAAAAATATTCAAAATAGGTCTTTCCTGTAAAAAAAAAATGAATGTAAAACAGAGTGGTTGGTGGCAGTCTAGGTTCAGTATAAAAACCACTAATTGCATAAGGAATTAAATTTAATTCCTCAGTCAGAATCTTACAAGCATCCTTTTAACAAAAATCATTAGTTATTTTTTATTTGTATCTTTGATGTAATATTATTATCATTTTTCTGGAATAGGTCATCGTTGGACGAAAATTTGCCAAAATAAATACTGTCCAGTGAGACCTCATTTTGATATAGGGGAGGTAACTAGAGACAAGACCACTTGTTTCTATAATACCATCATCAATTACCTGCCTTGTAATGGAATGTAAAATTATATTATCACTAAGACAACATCGTCAATGCGTATCTGCATTTGAGCAGTTCTCCAGAATTGATGGACTGATGTCAAAAATTAAAATAATAATGGTAAAGTTGCATTTCTGTTTAATTAGAAAGCCCAATGCACATAGACTTTCACGTAGAAATAAAAATCAGTGAGTGAATTCGTGTTCACATAGTTTCAACTTGAAGACTAGGGTGCTAGGGTGTCACGTGTGTTACAGTGTGACATAAAGTACCTGGAACTTACATAGCAGGACGACAGTTTAAGACCTTTGTTATAAATTCAAATAGTACAAATAGACAGAAAGATATAAAATCGAATTATCAATATCTATCTTGAAAATTTCATACGATCATCGTCAAAAAATTGTCACACTGTAACACACGGGACATTCGTGTTCAGCCTTTACAATAGAACCTTATTCAGAGGAAAGGATGATACTATTACTCTTGTAATTTCTTGTGTGAATGATATTATAAACATGTATGTGAATGATGTTAAGTTTTCCAATGTTTAGCCACATTCAATATGGTGGATTGTGTCACAGTGTTGCATGTGACATTCAGACTAAATGAAGAAGGTAACAGGAAAACACAAAACAACTTTGTAATTTCAAATGTATTTATTGTTTCGAACTTAGTGGAAGACTCTACTGGCCATCTGGGCAATATCAAGATGGACAACAATGTCAGCACGTACAATCCAGGCATCGTCCTCTGTGTCAGGGAAATAACATTTCCCATCCTTCTGGATCATCTTCCTGGACTTGAAGCACCTGCAATATGCAGCAAAAGCTATTATTAGCTTTTAAAATTAATTACAACTGCTGCATATAAAATATTTTCCTAAAAGCTTTCCCAACTTTATCGATGTATACCAATTAGTCTAGTTATTCCAACACTAAATTTGAAAAACGTTTAATTAAAATTGTGCAGATGATGATTTACAAGAGGTGACAGGTCAGTCGCGCAGATTTTCATCATTGTACAGACTTGATGAAATAATGGCAAAGAAAAGGATCTTCATATTTACAACAGAGCCATATTTCTTCCTGATGGTTTTGCGACCCTGTTGGACTGGAACACTGACCGTAAGAACCTGACTAGCTCTGAAGTATATAACAAATTGTTTTTAATGAAACATGTTAATTTACCAGCAATAAAGTTAGAATATATGCTCATTATCAAAATGGTAGAAGCATCATTTTCAATTATGCATCCATAATTCCAGAATGTCAGAGCTACCACTTGTACCAATTATTTTCTTGCAAATATATACCAGATTGAATTAGCCTGAAACACATCCGTTACAGCTTCTGAGACTGGTGCTGCAGTGATACTGGCTGGCACTGGTGATGTGTTTGTGACAGGATATTCTTCATTAGCAAATGCAGTTGTTGAGATTTTGGTTGGCTATGGTAAAAGAAAATGACAGTATTTAAATTATGTATTTGTGCATGTGAAACCAAATGTACAAAATAGATTTTTAAAGCAAATATAATTTACAGTGGGTTCTGAAAACACTGCATACTTTGTGTAATGGAGCTAAACTTGCTGCATTCATAAAATTTGCTGTACAAAAATAAGAACCAGTACATATAATAATACTATTAATAATAATGATGTGGCTTAGTACAGTTCCTAATCTTTAGAAGGCCAAAGTGCAATATAACTGAATAACCATTAAGTCTTGTGACTGAAGACTTTAAGACTTAAAAGTTTTAAGGCACAAATAACATCTACATTTACTTTGAATGTTATCAACACAACAATGCATTCATTTTTATTTAAAAAGGAAAATGCAATGCAAATTAAAACTTTGTTTCAAAATTCATTATAAAAAAACCATTGTTAATTATTACCATTTTGCTATGGTCTTGCAGTCTTCTTTTACAAGTGTGCCACTCTCCAGTCACCACAAAATGCTGCATTTGCACACAAGCCCTCCTCAGATGTGCAGGCTAGACAGAAGCAGCTCCTTTTTCGTATGCTTGGGACATATTGTGACAAGCCACGAGCACAGTGCAAGGTCTTAGTACCAGCCAAGGTCTATATCTCTGGTCCAGTCCTGTCTGGTCTGTGCCTGTTGATTGTAAATACGAATTTTCTCCTCTTGTGACTGTGGGTTTCAGTTGATTTTGATCGTGTTAGCCTCCTCGTGCAAACGTTTCTTCAGCTGTTGACATTTGAGCCTGTCGAGCTTTGACAGCAGTTGAAAACACCCTCTTAACAACACCAATCTCTGCATCACAAGGGCCCTTTCCATGTTTTTTTCTGTTGATACACCAGTATCCTCTTCCTCGTATGAGGCATCGACAAAGTTTGTTTTCCCCTTGTACTGTGAGGCACATCCATCTGAGAAATGAATTATCTTCATGAATTGGAGTCCTCTTGATTTTGCGCGTCATCTTGGTAAAACACCCAAAAGTTGCTGAAAAATCCATACAAAGTAGGAGCCAGTTTTCTGGAAGATTTTCTTCCAAGCTGGCAAAAGCTTTTTGTAGCCAATCCGTATTTGTTAGGTGGCATGAAAAGGAATGCAGTTCTTCCTCCATTTCTGAAAGAACTAGGTCCAATGTGCCCTGCATTGAAGCAAGTTGCCGTTTACATATTGTTTGGTTGATTCCAGTACGGTTACTTATGTTTTCGTTGACGAGTGCCCACTTTTCCCACTTTACTACAGCACCTGTATACATTTATATTGCTGGCTGTAGCTTAGCTCTGACTAGTTTAACTCCACAATTGGAACATTTTCTGTCTATGCAGCTCTTACGACCTTGAATATTTATTTCCTTGTCACACAAGGTCAGGTCACTCATGGCAACTTTGAAAGCAGCATGAGGCAATGGAATCCCTTTGCTGCCAGAAAGTTGTTGATTGCATCCTTCTTCAGTGTAATATTCGCGGTGTATTTACAGCAGCAAGTGTTCATTTTGGTACATTTCTCCTTTTATCGCCTTGGGCAGATATTTTGCAAATCTTGAAAATGATATTTCTATCTTTGTCTTTTCCACAAACTGCTTGTATGCATCTTTTAAGATTTTTTCCCTATATCGTCTCAAAGCATGGGTCTTTTTGCTCACAGATGCTGGAGAGCGATCGAAGCTGGATATGTCACCTCGTTTGAAAACGTCGACAACTTTCTGGATTATTTTCTTTGGCAGAGCACAACTTGACATTTTGCGCTCAAATGTCTGCATCTGACACTGTTTTATGTAGTGATAACTGAGACCATACTTCTTTCGTATGAAGTTAACGCTTGATCCTTTGTTCGCCTTCAACAAAAATATTTGCCAAGGCAGCTCGTTTGACACTGTGAGCAGACGTCTTAAAGTTCTTCAACTGTTGGTAACTCTCACTAGCTTCATTCAGGACTGCAGCTGAAAAAGCGATTTCCCGTCTTGCAAATCTTGGAAGTATGTTTTTTTAACTGAAGAGCATGTTCTTTTGTGAGAAGTCAACTGTGTCTCAACAACTTCTATCACTTCTGCAAACAGCTGTGGATCTTTTGGCAGTTTCCTTATTAACTTCCGAGTCTCCTTTGATTTTAATGCTGGTGTGCAGGCTGGAGACTTTTTAGAATGAGTAGGCGTTTCTGTTGAGGATGGTTCCAACATCTCTACCTTATTTTAGCTTCTTCTTGCTGAAGTTTCTTCCTAGTCATCCACCCTCTTTTCTGTTGTCACTGTGCTAATCCAGCCCTATAACTCTGTTGTCTGAGCCTATCTTTCTCTCTTCTTTCTTCTACACATGCTCTCGTCTGAGGCTTTGGATTATTTAGTGGTTTTTCCAATTATTTTTGTCTTTTCCTCCATTCAGCTACCCTAATCATTGTTTTCTCTCATTCAAGCTCCTTTTGTTCAAGTTTCAGATTTGCCTTGTATATTTTGAGACGCGGTGTCTCCTTCTCCCGGTAAGCATTGTATTGAAGGGGATCGTCTTTTAAACGTTGCCTGTACCTTCGATTCCTTTTCTCTCCAGCTGACAACTTGGGTTCCTTTGCAGATTCACATATTGTTACATTTGATTCAGACTGTATCGGCTCAGGAAGGCTTCTATTTTCAGCAAATCGATCTGATGTCCTTATCATGTAAATAACTATCGTGAAACTGAAAATATATTGTGACATTTATATTCTAAAAAATACAAATTATGCAATTAGTGACTTTTGGTCGATTTATTAAGGTCTCCGTCAATTCCACTTGTAAGTCCTTTTTCAAATTTCAAATTATTTAAAATTCCATTTATAGAACTTTGTTTTCACTATATAGATGAACAATTGCAAGAGAATTTATTTTATTGAATAATTTACTGTTTCAAGAACAAAAAATAATTACATAATGCAAGGGTAACAAGTATTTTATAAAAAAAATTAAAATACTGTCTCAATGCACTGAACATGTCATCAATATTGTACAAGAATTTATTATGTGCTTCAAAATTAGTTCTTTGTGAAATGGGGGCAACCACTGCTTAATCAGAAATGACCACGTGTGCTTAATAACAAGCTGCTACTGGGATGCTAGGAAGAAATTTCAGACTATTGCCAATGACTGTAATCCAAAGCTGTCTCAAGTAACACACGTGACATCAACCTCAGTAAACCCATCAAATAATAAAATAAACAAAGAATAAACAGTACAATGATCGATTGTATAAACATAACTTCAATGTTCATTCTAATCTGTCAATTTAGTCAATATTTAGAAACATTTGCATATGTATTAGCTGCATCCATCCTGTCGATTCATGTGACAACCAATGTACAAAAATGCCGCCGTCATATGTAACGGACGAGACTGATGACCCAGAAAGAAAATGGTAAAACATATAGTAAGTCTCGATATTCAGATCATTATTATAAAATAAGTGTAAAAGATGACGGCATTTGAATTTTATACATGTGCTACATACAGTCATTTGCTAATGTTCTTTATCTTTAAAAATGCAGCTCAACCCATGCCGTTTGTTAGACGTGACAAGATTTAGAACAACACATTTGGCGGTCACAGTAACGAACAGGATGTTTTCACAAACAAATGTAATTTCTCCTTTTAAAAAAATCGACTGACTCCGTATTCGACTGACAAACAACACAGTGTCAAAACTAATTCTGAATTTCTATAAAATTATACTAAAAAAAGCAGTACTGTGTTTGTAGACAATTTTGACCATCTCATTTCCGTCAAAAGCGACATTCATAAAACCAGGCAATACCAAATTTCAGACTGCATAAAAATGCAGATGATGGTAATATAGCTGTAAAGTATGGTTTGTTTATATCAGAAACGTTCTAAATTAATATTTTACTTACCTCAAAATAAGAAGAATACTCCAAAGGCTGACTTTAGTGAAAAATTACTGAGTAACGTTTCAGTTTCCCGCTCGTCTGTACATAAACCGGATACGGGTGACATGTCATAATTTTTTGTTGAACACCTTGCTTCAGGTGATGGAATTCTATCGTAAACGTTTCAGTTTTGTGTGTTTCTATATTTAGCTTATTTTTAAACAGTGTCTGCAGTACCAATACAGCCCACAACAGCGCACTAGGGGATTGAAACGTGGCCATCACCTTACTTTACAACGTGTAACGATTGATTAAAATCGATAAATTTTTGGTTTTTTTGACTGAATTTTAAAAAATGAACTTAAATAAATGAAAATTTATTTGTTTAATTTCATGTTTGTGGTAAATGACAAACTGCAGGATTCTGTTTATGAGCTTTAGGCAAGTAAACATATTCCCGAAAAACGTGACATGAACTCGTACGAACGAGACGGTTGATTACTAGTTTCAAAATATAACAAAAACACACAAAAAATGTGTTTTGAAGTCATTTATATTGTTTATTGGCATTGTTTTATAAACTGAAACATAAATAAGAACCGTAGTCTGTACATGTGACGTTGCCATCATTAAGTGTTTTGACATCGGTTGCTTCAAGTTAATTTTGTAAGGCCATTTTCTGCCGATTTCATCAATTTTAGTCCAATTATTCAGCAAGCGAACAAAAATTGTGTCTGATATTGATGCTACATTTGATATACTTATTCTCACTCCAAGCTTATTAATATCCCGGAAAAAAATAACACTGACTAATAAGTGGGACTATACCAGGATGTCACCAATTCCGGAGAACTACTCATTTACTTACAATACTTACAATTTGACTGTTACAAACGATTAATATTCCGTTTATATAAATATATAAAATCTCAAGAATTTAAATCCGTTAAAAATGAATTGTTTTAAAATAGGTAGTGTTAACATTATTTAGTTCGCTGCACCTGTAATAAAATCAGATATGTACAGGTAACAGAAGAAACAACTTTGCAAAAATGACCGAGACCTTTTCATTTGCTTTGTATCAGAAAACGAGACAATTGTCTTTTAAGACGAGTCGTCAGTGTTTGTATCGACCAATTTATGAGGTCAAATAAGATACAAAAGGTCAAATAATTAATACCATAAACAAAACCGAATTGTCATTACATTTTGATAGCCGTTAAGTTCAGGTTTAAATGACGTTCAAAACCAAGTAATCAGGGGTCATATGCCTGTATCGTATGTTATGGAATCATATTGTTTGAAATCGTATGACAAGATTCAATACTTATGTAATATGTTATGGAATCATATTGCTAAACAAGATTCAGTACTTATATATTATGAAATTATATCGCTAGACAAGATTCAGTAGTTATATAATATGTTATGGAATCATACTGCTAGAAGGCCTATCACAAGATTTAGTACTTATATCCTATTTTATGGAATCATATTGCCAGAAAGCCTATGACACGATTCAGTACTTATATCATATGTTATGGAATCATATTGCTAGACATGATTGAGTACTTGTATGTTCTGGAATCATATTGCCAGAAACGTATGACAAGATTCAGTACTTATATAACATATTATGGAAACATATTGCTAAAGAAGATTCATAATTTATATAATATGTTATGGAATCATATTGTTAAAGAAGATTCATTACTTACGTAATATGTTATGGAATCATATTGCTAGACAATATTCACTAATTTTACAATATGTTATGGAATCATATAACAATTAAAGCCTATGATACAATTCAGTGCTTATCTAATATGTTATGGAATCATATTGCTAGATGGCCTATGACAAGATTCAGTACTTATATCCTATGTTATGGAATCATATTGCTAGATGGCCTATTACAAGATTCAGTACTTATAACCTATGTTATGGAATCATATTGCTAGAGAAGATTTATAAATATGTTATAGAATCATATTGCCTGAAAGCCTATGACAAAATTCAGTACTTATATGTTATGGAATCATACTGGTAGAAGGCATATGACAAGATTCAGTAGTTATTATTTTAGATCTAAAGTAGAAAATTATAAGATTTTAGTGGGCTGCAATAAAACAAAATTATATCGGAAACGGAAATAATCATATATAAGCCCATCCCCGAATCCCAGCAACGTTAGAAAGTCTGACAGACTATTAAATGCAAGGAATGAAGAAATATATCCTCTTTGTATGCCATCCTGGAGAAGTACTTTTCATTGTGTAACAATGGTTTCCATATGCGCCACCCATATCACAGACTTAATGAACGCATTCTCTGTTTAGTGTGATGTAATGCTTTCTATGTCATTTCCAATCAAGTTTGGTATGTTGAAAAATAAAGACGTTTCAGCTAGGATTGGGTCGCACACATCACTGAAAATATTCTGCTCACAAATTCTGTGCTTGGTTATGTCCAATCGGAATTGTTGTAAACATGATGAAACTGTCCGTAGTAATATTCCATGCGCGCGGGCAGTCATGTTGTATTCTGTTAAAGAAACAAACACCTTGGTTCTATTTATAAACAAAAATATATACAGCTTTAGACAATTCA
The DNA here is from genome assembly GCA_030141615.1 of Unio pictorum. Classification (NCBI taxonomy): domain Eukaryota; kingdom Metazoa; phylum Mollusca; class Bivalvia; order Unionida; family Unionidae; genus Unio; species Unio pictorum. Next base: position 4,185,846 of record JARLTB010000026.1, read on the forward strand.
TCGAGGTGTGTAACATATACATTTCTGATAACCAACGTGTAGTAGAGACAGATGGCGCTGCGTTTGTTTGACGAAATTATTCTGTTTCTGGAAGATGAATTCGTACTGTTAATATTCATAATTTTAGAAGATTAGATGTTTAACGTGTGCAAAATGAATTCCTGACATAGAAATAATACAATTAAGATATATTTTCTTTTGATGAAGTTATTCAGAAAAGTATATGTTGATGAAATAATTAACGTAATTTGTTGCACAAGTGAGAATTACATGCTTCCTCCCACAAATAGGGAAGAAAAAAATAATAAGGCAGACCATTTCTGCTCCGATAAATGTACTAATTACTTAAGATATTTGCTCACCACATGACGAATTGGTCATGTTACAATTGTTTTCCCTCCAATAGTGAAGAATCTACAATACGCGTATATGTGAAATCAAGTTGCTGTTTTGTGTACATTCAGTTAGGCCTTTGCATATGTATCAAGCGGGTTTGGTGTACCTTTCAATTAAACATTTGCAAATGTATGAAACGGGTTTCGTATACCTTTCAATTAAACGTCTGCATATGTATCAAACGGGTTTCTTAATGTTTGTCACACGAAAGTTATGTCTACATTTAAAGTCTGCGATAACAAACGACGAGAAGGTCGTTTGTAAAGAACAACTGATGTTTTGACATGTGCGTCAATGAACAAAACTTTCGTTTTCAAAAATATTTTATCAACTCAGTAAAGAAGAAATCTACACTTTCGTCAGCTCTGGAACAGCCTTTCCCTACGTAAAAGACACTTATACATAACAAATCTAGTTCACAAAACATATAATAGAAAACCGAGCTGTCTTGATGTCAGGCGGCATACGTTGATTCATGTGGAAACGTTAATATCTGTTTGTTTTCACCAGTCTGCCAAAATAAATTACAACATTTCAGAAACATGGACGTCATACGGACGTTAGAAAAGTTAAATGAACATTCCCAAATTCTCCTTCTCTCACCACACACTGTATGGTACATATTTATGGTACAAAGCAGTACGGTACAATATCCCCTCAGCTGATGCTAGGAATATTAAAAACTAATGTTGGTGGCTGACAGAGCGATGTGACAGTTTCATGTTCTTTTAAATTTGTAATCGAGAAAGGTAACAACCATACAATCTTCAACAAAATTGTTCATCGACACACGGCAAATGGAAGACGATTTATTTGGAGATATTGTTTCCATTGAGATAATCCAATCCTTCTTTTGTGTCGGATATATATTAATACATTTTCAACTTCAATAGTTCAAATATTTGGTACAGCTTTCTTGCGGCGTACGTTCCCTACTACCACTAAAGTATTGTCGAAAAGGATTCAGGCACTCTCGAAAATAATTGATTTCACAAAAGCTTGATTCTGGTCGAGCACACCACATTGCTAAATTCGTGATTGTTTCTTATTTTAATTTAGAAAAGTTTTTAAATTGACGTTCTGGCCTGAATAAAATGAAAACAATGGTGTATACGTTATTTCAGCTTAAAGTCTTTATATTTTCGTTAAACAGGGAACGCTTCCGTGTTTCAGAACTCACGGTACTGCTATTGTAAACCCATAAAAACACTACTGTATTAAAAATTCAACTTTTAGTTTCTGAGCAATCCTGATTAAACCAATATTTATCCGTATATAGACATCCTTGATAAAAGCTTCTGTGCAGAGACAACCATATGACTGTCAACTCTAAACCAAACAATGCAGACAAAGGGTAAAACAATAAGAATGCATGTAAATTCTGAAAAGGTTCTAAGTGATCATCACCATAATTAGATCAATTTGATCAATCTGCCACCTTTTGTAAATACCGATATTTGCATCATTCTGTATTAACATTTAATTTCCAACGACGAAAGGATTCATATTGGACGTTTATTATTTCTGTAAATCATCGGCATTTTGGAGAAACTATAATAATGTACTCAGCAAATAACAAATTATGCATATTGAGTACATCTATTTCAACAGCAACCCACCAACAACATATTAGTATTAATATTTCTGTTATGAATATGTAATTTGCATTATTTGTTAGTTATTTCGTTTAAATTTCGTTTATTTCATTAAAAAAAATATTTAACGGTAACATTGAATGTTAGACTTGACCTTGTTCAAAATTTAATTCATTTCTGCTTGACCTGAAATGACTGTTTCGAATAATTATATTCTGTGTAATCAAATAATACATATCTAAATTATTTTGAAATCTATGGGTTTTAAATCAGAATTATTATTAATAGAGGTAAATATATTTATTTTTTTGGGTCTAGGTCTAGATTTTTGAATTTCCTTAGTGTAGTTTAGATAGGTCAGGTTCTGGTTTTTATTGTGTAAGCACCACGATGATGCTATAAGGTTTTCATCCAATAGGTAATTTTTTACATATAAAATTCTAGTTGTGACCTGAGGTCAAGTAGAGAAATATATAATCTTGCGACTGAGAGGATATCCTTCAGTCGTGCTTTAAGATCTAACATTTTCAAGCTGTAATATATATTGTGTCCAATATTAACGGTATGGGTTGGAAATTTTATTTCTTCGAATTATTAAATTGTGATTATTTTCTCTCAAAACACAAAAGTGCTCTGATAAACTTCATGGAGAGACATATTCATTAGAATGTATAATGTAACCTGGAATTATATTACTGTAATTCGACAATAGTCTGTTGACACGTAAACATTTTACAAACTACCACAGACACATCCTCGTCTTCATTTTCTAGACTTATTCTGGACTTGTCTGAATTTTATTCCGAACTTTAAATTATTAGGACTTGTGTCTGTAATTCTTTGATTATTTCGGATTTACCCTAAGTTCTTCTTTCTCATTTTCACTTTATATTTCAAAGAAAAAGATTATTTGTTGAATTTTGCAAAGCCTTTTGCCTTTCACTTTTTTCTGTTATTTATTGTAAGGGCATATACTCGTTAAACTACTTTCATAATTAGTTTATACGGTATATTGAAAAAATAAATGACAAGCGCAGTCCACCGGTGGTACCTCAGAGAAAACAAAACAACTCAAACTATTCATCATGACTAATCTTCTAATAACTTTTTGATTTTACGTCATATAAATAATAACAAAATATTCTTATATTTAATCCTTATCATGGTGATATATACATTTTCTCACTTTCATACTCATATATTTTATCCCTATCATAGCCATGTTTACGTTTTCTTTCTATCACTCTCATATATTTTATCTCTTTCATAGCCATGTTTACTGTTTCACTTATATCAAACTCATATCTTTTATCACTTTCATAGGCATGTTTACATTTTCTTTCCATCATACTCATATCTTTCATCTTTATTATAGCCATATTCACATTTCTTTCTATCATACTCACATAGTTTATCTCTTTCATAGCCACATTTACATTTTCTCTCTGTCATTCTTATATATTTTAGCCCTATCATAGCCATATTTACATTTTCTTTCTGTCATTCTTATATATTTTAGCCCTTTCATAGCCATATTTACATTTTCTTTCTGTCATTCTTATATATTTTAGCCCTTTCAGAGCCATATTTACATTTTCTTACTGTCATTCTTATATATTTTAGCCCTATCATAGCCACGTTTACATTGTATCGCTGTCATACTTATATATTTTATCTCTATCATAGCCATATTTACATTTTCCCTCTGTCATTCTTATATATTTTAGCCCTTTCATAGCCATATTTACGTTTTCCTTGTATCATACTCATATATTTATCGCAATCATAGCCATACTTACTTCTTCTCTCTATCATATTCATATCCACATCATAGTTATATTTTTTTCGAGGCCCAAATGGTCTTAAGCGCTGACCGTTGCGGACCACGGCCATCTCACCTCTGCCCGTTTGGGTTATAGTCTAGGGCTAGGACAATGCGTGTTCGTAAGAAAGCTTGCCAGTAGTTTCTCTTGCGTTGGTGGTTCTTTCTGTGGTTTTCCCGGATTCTTGCTCCACCATTTATACTGGCAGCCATGTATAGCTTTTCTTGTGCTGAAAATTGGCCCTATAAAAACAATAACATCGATTTAAGCTATGCTTGGCCTGGCCTTACAGTGGATGTCAGGCAAAGGATCAAGAACTTCAAATGTAGAGGAATTAAATACATCTACAGACAATTAATATAACCCTCGTGGTAAATGTAGCCGATATGCGTAGTCTAATAATACAATTTAATCTTGATCTACTCTCTCTCTCTCTATCTCTCTCTCTCTCTCTCTCTCTCTCTCTCTCTCTCTCTCTCGTGATTGGATAGAACCTATATTTCATTGATTCTAATGTTATTTTTTTTAAAATTCTTTTGAACTTAAGGGTTGTAAATCTTGATATTTATTCATTTCTGAATTCTATGTATGTTTCATGTCAAAAACTAAAATCTCGTTTATCATCTTACTCAACAGATGATTCACGAAGTAGCTTTTTTTAGACAATATATTTTAAAGATTGTTATCATTTTATTGAGATCTGTCATTTTAATGTTATCATTTGATTGACATCTGTCCTTTTTATATTGTTATCATCTGATTGAGATGTCGTATTACTGTTATCATTTGATTGACATATGTCCTTTTAAGATTGTTATCATTTTATTGAGATCTGTCGTATTAATGTTATCATTTGATTGACATCTGTCCTTTAAAGATTGTTATCATCTGACTGAGATCTGTCATTTTAATGTTATTATTTAATTGAGATCTGTCATTTTACGGTTGCTATCATTTGACTGAGATATGTCGTTTTAAGGTTGTTATAATTTGATTGAGATCTTTCTTTGTTAGGCTGTTATCTTTTGATTGCGATGTTTCGTTTTAAGACTGTTATCATTTGACTGAGATCTGTCTTAAACGAAGAATGATACGAAACACATTGCTGGTGAAAATCTGTCAATTTACCAGCATTTTGCTGGCATATTATACTTCTCTTAACACGTGGACAATACTCGCTAATCTTTTGAGACGGAACACTAGAATTTGTACAAGCAGTGATAGAAAATATAGACGTTGTCTCTGAAGTAACACCGAATATGTTATTTACCATTCCTGTCTTGAACGAAGCGTGCAAAACTATGCTTGTGTATTTTCCCATTACATCTGAAATATCCAATTCAGTCTGCATTATTTGTGTATGTGTTATTTTGGACTGAATATATCAATCAAGTGAGAGTGTGTGATAGTCAAAAACATATCCTGGTATGACGGTAAGATGCTTACCATTAATCAAACGGAAGAAATGTACAGTAGTGCATGTCTAGATGTCTTTCAGGAATTTCCCCATTCTCTATGATGATGATCACCACGATGGTTTATTCATATAGCTTAAGAATTGGAGGAAATGGTCTTCAATACACAGACATATGCAACAGTAAATGTATCTGTCACAAGAATCGACATCCTTGCTCCAATAGCATTGTGATTCTAATAAACAACACATAAATTAAAAACATCGGTGTTGTACAGAAATTAGATTAAAATTGTCGGGTAAAGCTTGGATGGAATATATAGAAGTGGAACTTCACGGGTTTCACATGAATAAATCGATCCAAATTCCAGTTTAGCGACGATCTGATTCTAATTCTCTGCATCCCTTGATAAAACTAGTACAGTGGAGTTTTCCTCCCTAACTGGATCTGCAAGTTTATGATCGTTATTCACTCCGACAGCCATTTATGGAATATATTTTATCTGTCCCCAACCGCTCCGGTGGCCTAGTGGTAAGAGCGTCAGCCGCGGAAGATCGAGGTCGTGGGTTCGATCCCCGCTCGAGTCATACCAAAGGCTTACAATAATGGTACTAACAGCTGCCTCGCTTGGCTCTCAGCATTAAGAGGTTAGTGTTCGGACTGGCTGGCCTGGTGTTAGGATAATGTGGGACATGTCTGTGGCATGATGTCCCAGTGCTAGACATCACTATAAACTGCTTCACTGCAGACATCGTAACGATAAACATACGTTAAAAATCATAATCAAACAAACAGAGGCGTAGCTAAGGGGGGGGGGGGGGGGGCAGAGCGGACAGATGTCCCCGAGCGCCAGACTATTGGGGGCGCCAAAATGGGCTTTGAAATAGGTTGTATGTGGAATTTTTGCTGCAGAGTTGAAGGGGGGGGGGGGGGGGCGTAAAGATGAATCTTGTCATCGGGCTCCAAACACTCTAGCTACGCCTCTGCAAATAAAATATCTGTCCCCATGAGCGGTTTCGATCGAAACGGCATAGTGTTTTAGTACAGATCAAACAATATGTTCTAAAGTTTGTTAACAACTTTGTCAGTTGATAATGATTGCAGTTTTTCTTTTGCTGATCAACAAACCCCGAAAACGTATGAATGCAAAACTGATGAAACATTTCTTCTAACAATTATTAATGTAATTGCGGTGTTGCTGCTTTATTTTTTTTGTTCTTTACATTTAGTATGCAGAGGGTTGTCCAATGGGTATAACGTTTGGCTAATTATGATTTGTCTTAATTGTTATTTGCGATTTATAATGTTCATTCAGTTAGACAAAATAATATCTATTTCAGCATTTATGATGGACTTACCTTGCAATAAATGTATTAAAACATAATCCAGGAATATATGATCGAACGGCGCGTTTTAGAGCCCACACTATTCTACTACTTCAATTGCAATTCAGCAATGCTGATGGCAAGTCATATAATTGTCTCACAATGTCCTACTGGAAGCTATTTTCAATGCCTGCAGAAAAGCAACACACTGTTGAGACTAAGCCATTTTTTGTGTCGAATAATTCTGGATTTTTTAAAACATTTACTGACCATTATTTGTCTTTATCAGGTAGTGCAATATTACCAAATCCAAACTGACATAGTTGAAACTTTACGAGATTATGTCCACTGGATCTTTCTTTCATACGAGTGCACATTTTAGAGCTTTCATCTGAAGCTTAAAATTCACATTAATACAAGATTTATTGGATGTAAGGAATTATTTAAAATTTTAAAGTGAAAACAAAGTAAACTAAAATAAGATCAAAGTTAAAGATCTTGGTACAGTATTCCAGGGAACTTATGACTTCACGATAATTTGCAACTCAGCAAGCATCAGCTGAATAACTCGTGCTCAGCTTCATCCAGAAGCATTAAATATCAACACAGTTTGGCAACTCACCTTAAGTAACTAAAACCAAATTTATATAGAAAATTAAACAGATGCATCTTGTCTGTTAGTAATGGCGGATTTAACAGTTGATTGTAATGCATGGCATATACTGGTGTCACGCTTACAATAAGCTGTGCCAATCTTGACACAAATTGCCAGCAATCAAACAATTAATCCTTGACAGAGGAATCATAAGCTAGAAATATGTATTCTCAGTCGGAACTAGATTTGTTTCAAATTCAAAACTGAGACGCCTGGGTTATTAAAGTACAGCCAGAATATGTGCATGACTTGTGTATAAAATATGCTGGAAAGGATACAGTTAAATATTGCGCTACTCCTTCAAGAGCGCGCAAATGGTTTCAGATAGTTTATATCGATGCGCTCAATGTATTCGTTCATTATTCAAACATTTACAATCAATTCTAAAGCCATTAGTTTAAATTCTTTATCTATGCATTTATACAGAATTATGTTACATAAAGAATACATACATGAAGATCTACAACATGCTATATATCTTCAATATACTACATTCAAGTCCATTTGAACTTGAAATTAGTCGGGGTGGGGTGGGGCGGTTTTAGATGATCCTGATATCTGTATAATTGCAATTTTGTTTTTGTAAAATACTTAAATTTGTAAAATTGTAAGGAAATATATTTATTTATCAATTTTGATTTAAGAAACAATAACTTTACAATAACGATTTCAATAAATAAGCATCCGTTTTCAAGGCTGCAATTATAAACAAAACTTTTCAACTGCGAAACAATGTATTATCTGTTGATGTTGATACCTCTATTAGGGCATTGTTGCAATTTCAACTCTAAAAATAAACAAGTATACACCATAAGAAACCTGTTAACCTAATACTTAAATACAAAAGCCGTTCGCTTAGCCATGGACTACTGACGCATGTGTTGATGTGGAACGTTACTGCACATGTCACGCGCCACTAAATGAGGGCTATTATGCATTCTAGAACTGAGAGAACATTATATTTTATAATTTTCAGTCTATTATCTAGTTTCGATCCTTTGTTCTTAGGTAGTCCGGAAGTTGTGTAGATTTTAGTTTGTTCTTGATTCTGAAAGAAAGTTTAAATTTAAAATACTGATTATTTATTGACAGAAACACAGTCAGGATGAAAACTCTACATAATATTAGTATATTAAAACAGTTATATCTTGATGCAAGTTGTTCATTCTGTCAAAAAGTGCTGTTTTACACACAGCGAAAATGCAACGAGAGCAATTTAAACAAAGTATAGAATTACCTTTTTGACATACTCAGTAGTCAATGTCAGCGGGTGGGATTGTAAGTGTTTTTCATCAATTTGTACACAACTAGCGTGGAAGCAGCGGGGAAGCACTTCAAGCCGATACAAGATACGAGTAAAAGACGTATGTAAATATAATTTTCGAAAGGAAGTACAGCTGATGTTTAAGTTTTAGCTAGATAATTGATTGACATTGCCTTACAATGACAAACAAAACGGATACAAAATGAAGTGAAAAAATTACAAAGATGTATGTTATGTGTCCAAAATGACCAGATTGCTTTAACCACAAACGCATACTGAAAATACTATTAATCTAAGATCCGAATTGCAATTCTGTAAGTGAGTAAAGTATTGTGGTCTGATATTTTGACGATATTATGGCTATGGTACCCGAGTGCGCCATATTGTTTAGTTAATCTTTATGACTCATTATGCCGTTAAATAAAGCAATTTGTAAAATAAGCGTGCTATTGGCTACATGTGCATCGTTTAAAATAGAAAATAAATCTGGTGAAATATCTGGGAAATAAGTTGAGCATTAATATGGGCTAATGATTGTTTTCAGTATAACTTGGCCTAATGGCTGTTTTCAGTATAACATGGGCTAACTGGTTGTTTTCCGTATAACATGGGCTAATTGTTGTTTGAAACATAACATGGTATAATGGCTGTTTTCAGTATAACATGGGCTAACTGGTTGTTTTCATTAACCCATGGGCTAACTGGTTGCTTTCCGTATAACATGGGCTAATTGTTGTTTGAAGCATAACATGGTATAATGGCTGTTTTCAGTATAACATGGGCTAACTGGTTGTTTTCATTAACCCATGGGCTAACTGGTTGCTTTCCGTATAACGTGGGCTAATTGTTGTTTGAAACATAACATGGTATAATGGCTGTTTACAGTATAACATGGGCTAATTGTTGTTTGAAGCATCACATGGTATAATGGCTGTTTTCAGTATAAAATGGGCTAATGGTCGTTTCAACATAAAATGTGCTAATGGCGCGCACACACACACACACACACACACACACACACACACACTATGTGTTAGTAGTTGGTTTGATAGGTATAAAATATGCTCCAAGGGAAGACAGACGAACAGAGAGTGTGATTCGACATTTTCTCACGTTCCCAATAACAGGCCATCTAATTAAGGTCCGTACGATGGATTGTATTTTTCACTAAGATTGATGATCACCTAAGGTCCAAAACATATAAAATGATCGAGGTCGTGGGACGCTTCACATGAACAGCTCATTTTCAGTAATAATGCATATTGATTAAAATGCACGTTTTCCAAAGGACTCCTTACATGACCGTGGACCGCACATTTTGAAGGACTGGGCTGCGGTTGCCCTGCATCGACTAACATAAGTTGATACAATATGAAGCAAAAACTAATGACAACCATTTATGCGTCGAAAATGAATATACTACTTTAACCACATACGCCCTCACCCCCTGAAAAATGTCCGTCTGTCTGAATAAAGAAAGCCAGAAATCAATGGAATTTTATTAAAAGTTAAAGCTTCATATGATTTTCTCCTAATTTACATGGTAATATTCCAATTTTAACGAGATGATGAATAATGCATTACTTGTGTCATTTGCTTAGATCTGGATAATGTGTCTGTGTGTGTGTGTGTGTGTGTGTGTGTGTGTGTGTGTGTGTGTGTGTGTGTGTGTACAAGTATATATACATATACACATTTTTGTATCGACAAATTTAATAATTTCAGTCACTGTCGTCTTACAAGATATATGATTGGTAATATATTATTTTCATTCCATCTGGATTGTTTGTCGTGATGCGTAGTTTACATCTGAAATATGTTTTGATTCATATTGTTTATTTTAAAAAAAAATTATTTTGAATACATATATGTGTGTCTGTCTCTCCGTGTGTATATATATATATATATATATATATATATATATATATATATAGAGAGAGAGAGAGAGAGAGAGAGAGAGAGAGAGAGAGAGAGAGAGAGAGAGAGAAGAGAGAGAGAGAGAGAGAGAGAGAGAGAGAGAGAGAGAGAGAGAGAGAGAGAATTTTAAATATACAACCGATGGAACGGGAAGTGCTATTCCTGGATTCTATAGAAGAATGATTGATAATATTAGGCAAAATGGAAATAATACTATCATACGGTTTAGGTACTTTTTAGTTCTTACTCTACATAGATTCGAACCCAGGTCAGCAGGTAAACGGCACCCATTGCCTTGGCTGCACACACGAGCCCATATTCACTCACCGCTAAGCACACATCACCAAAAAATTATGTCACTCAATCAGTTTTATATGCACTCGTCTGTAGACAACACACTCTCGTGACGACCTATTAATTAATTCTCATTTATCTACACGGTCATTCCCGATTCCTATGAAATAAATCAAGTTATATGGAATTAATTATCGAGAATTATAAATATACATATTTATTTGCTAGCAATTTCGCTATTTAACAATATCTTCTCTTTTAAAATTCACCTTTAAGACGTTGTCTTACTGCTACTTGTCGATAGTGCTATTGTTATTATTATTATTATTATTATTATTATTATTATTATTATTATTATTATTATTATTATTATTATTATTAAAAAATGGCTACCTTGCAATCAAAGAAAACTTAGTTTCTCTTCATTAGATTTTTGTTAACGAAATACTGTATGCCAAAAAAATTTTCAACTCTTAACTGTTCCCTAAAGAGGATTTCTACTTAGCATTTGACAGTGATATATTAATGAACCGTTGTTTTTTTTTTTCAAAGCGGAAGTTGAGTTGTCTAATACTCTAACAAGTCTGCTTCATTAAAGTAGGTCATTGAAATTAAAAACGTGTGAGCGGGAGAGAGAGAGAGAGAGAGAGAGAGAGAGAGAGAGAGAGAGAGAGAGAGAGAGAGAGAGAGAGATTTTTAAAAGAAATACGAAAAGCTGTTTCTTTCTTAGTTGCAGAGATTCATATTTTGAGCTTCATGAGTGAGCTGGATATCACAAAATATTCAGTCATATCATTGATTTTATACTAAGGAAAAAATATATCAATATACTCCGTGATATCATTGACTGTAGACTGAGGTAAAAAAATATATCATTGACTGTAGACTGAGGTAAAAAAATATAACAATGTACGGTACTCCGAGATATCATTGACTTTAGACTATGGAAAATATAACAATATACTCCGTGATATCATTGACTGTAGACTATGGAAAAAATAACAATATACTCCGTGATATCATTGACTGGAGACCGATGAAAAATATAACAAATATACTCCGTGATATCATTGACTGTAGACTGAGGTAAAAATATATCAATATACTCAAATCTAGTGTATCAGGACGGTAATATTTACATGCATAGTAAAAAGTGACAAATAAAAACATTTTATCACGAAATATAGGTGTTTTACTAATGATATATTCTTATACATTAAGGCATCCCATATACTGCCTGATAAACCTTATGCGAGTTTGGATTTCTCAGGCATGTTCCCAGTCTAGATGTATTCCTCTTGTTTTCTGTTTGTGTTATCAATCTCATTCACTCTCTTGATTTATCAATCTTGATTCCGGATACGTTTCATATTTACATGAACCATATTTTCAAATACGACATTTCTAATTATTTGGCTCTAATGAATGATAGATGCGCTTTTTCGTTCACAATGCATCAAATTTAAAGTGCACATACTGTATATGCTTAAGTTTAGAGGTTCTTTTGGACTACCTTTTAACAGATTAGTGCTCATGTATATTTATTTAAAAATAACTGTAGTCAACATTAAAATGTATTTAATTGATATGGCTATTAACAGTTATTTTGTATATACTATTATACTCCACCATGAGTTGCCAAATTTAAGGAAAGATAACGAAAAACTTAAAATTTAACCCCCAAACGCAAACAAAATCGATTATGTTTATGTTAGATTAGTGAAATGATCTGTTCAACCTACTTAGCAGTTTATAATTTAGCAATGATTTTGTTTTGTGTCATCGCTTTCTAAAATGATAAACAATCGATGAAAAAAATCTAAACCAGAGCAAAGTAATATGAACAGAATACGAATACTTGTAATGTAGTTTTTTTTTGTTTCAGAAGTCATAAGTAATGGATAACCGTGTAGTGCTTCGAGTCAGCAAGCAGCTAGATTCGGGTAGTTTTAACCTGCGTGTTAAATGACAACAAAGATGTTGCTATGTAGTCATTAAGAAGTCATTGAAGGTCATGTTTACCAAAAATCTCTATGTAGCATTTAGCGCGAGGCATGTTATATTGGGTGCTCAAACAAGTTCTTTTACATCAATTTATACCAGACATGAATGGAACCCGCAAGACTGCATTATAATGTCAGACACATGTAAATTACAAGTTGAAATGCAATTTTTGAAACAAATTAGTATCAGGTTTGCGTTCCGACTGTATACATTATTGACCAGGCACGGCGAAGACCGTATAGAGAGTTTACAAAAAGGTTAAATCTGACAGATACATAACGTATGCTTAGAAGTACAGACTGCTTTAACAACGGGGCACAATGACAAGCTATTAGGTGGATGTCTGTGGACGATCACGCTAGAGGTATATTTTTTCCTCAGACAAGCTTGAAAAGTTAAGCAAAGAAGACCAAGATTAAATATGTGCAACAGCACTAGTTATTAAGCTTGTATGTAAGATTATAAACGTGTCATAAAACATTAGTAGAAGTATTTTAAATAAAAAAAAAAAAAAAGCGTAGCAAAACATAAAGTGACTTCCAAATAATCATAATTTGTTTGCATGCAATATAAATTATGTTTTTTTCTATCACCAGTACACACAATTAATTTAAACAATGACTATGAGAAAGTCTAGGAAACACGACACATATACTTTTTCATAATCACTGAAGTAGGTGAAGTAGGTAGATAGGCAATGTGAATACACCATTATAAATCTCAGGACAGTTTTGTCATTATAGTGGTAATTAATGGCAAGTAAGAACGTCACTTCCAGAAAGACTGCCAGAAATTCCAATAACTTTGTAAAGCTCTCTCTCTCTCTCTCTCTCTCTCTCTCTCTCTCTCTCTCTCTCTCTCTCTCTCTGTAACCTTATGCACGATGCTGTATTTATCACGTATAAGCACCTACACAGTTATACAAACATGGTTTAGGATGAACAGTTTGTTTTACTTTCTTTGCGCATTCTGAGCTTCAACGAAGTACTTATATTCGGTAATTTAATTAGGGCACGGTGTTTCAGGTTTCGATACTTTTGACAATCTTATTATGACTTCTGTCATTTCCAATTAGTTCCGGAAGGAGTTGTACATTTACGTGACTGGTGTCAAATTCAACATCCAGCTGCGATTGGATGTAGTGTTTGAGCGACCACTATATATTAGTATTAAGATTTTAGGGTGTGGTTTATGCAAAACGGTGTTTTTCGGCTACGCATACATTGTACGAAGAATATAAAATTAAGGCGCATATAAAATGAAGGAACATTGAAACTATTCTTCTTTCGGTGGACGTTGGAAAACATTACCATCCCCAGACACCTTCATGCGATCTATAAGCCTCAAGAAATAAAACAAAGTAGGAGACATTACACTATGCAATTTTTAAGGCTCACCACCAAGTGACATTTATTTTGTTTAGATCAATTCTCAGCTTCAGCGTTACTCTTACAATATATTAGAACTGAACCATATTTTGCATTTCTACACACCATCTCACTCTCATTTAAACAAAAAAATCTGTCGAATTGAAACCGTCCTTCATCATGTATACATTCGTTGTGAAAAAAGGCGAATTATAAGCATCAAAATGAGAGAAGGTATATCATAAGCAGCAACACGAGAAAAGGCATATCATAAGCAGCAACACGAGAGGACGTCAGACTTTGTAAAATCTTTGTTATTACGACTTAAGATCAGGCAATAAATAATTAGGGCATGTAATCTAGGATAAGAATTCACATTAATATTTTATTGGTAAAGTATTTTCTTCTTTAAGCACAAGACTGAATAAATTACATATGATTATAACGAGTGGAAAGTTTGATGTTTACATTTCTTGTCTTTTCTTTTCATGAATCCGTATTTGTCGAGAATGTACACTTTGCTATTGGTTCTTTTCATCTTTGAATATTGTTTTTGATGAAAATGCATTATTTCATCTTCGGATTTAATACTTTGGTTTGCTCGTCCTTTTCCTGCCTAGTTTGAGCAACCTCAAGATTAGTATTCTAAAATATGTGGACACAGCTACCATCTCAAACAAATGGAAGTCAGGTTTTATTTAATTTTATCGTATATAATGTCACTTGTACTTCTAGTTTGCTTTCATTCTTATTCCTTTCTCATTTTGATTGTCAAATCGCTACGCTTCTCTTGGTACAAACGTAAAGAACATAATTGCTCTTAGTTAATGCGCTGCAATCCTTTTATTATCTGGTCAATTGAAGAGGTCATGGGCCATAGCTTATCTAATCAAACAAAATTGTTGGCAGCTGCATGCTTATTTCATGACTTCAAAAGAAGCCTATTTCATGTTTCACCGTGAATGGCCATCTTGTGCCAGGTTCATGCCATAAAGAAATGTTAACAAGAATCGTGTTAACATATCATCTGTCAAGCATGGACTAAATTTCTCCTAAAGACTATAAATCGTTTTGATAATAATTTCAGTAGGAACTGACAGTGTTCTCACAAAAATGATGTTTTTTTATATATTTATCCTTTATATTCAAACGGAACTCTCCACCCGCTTCCATAATAGAACTCAAAGGTTGAATGAAATAAATTATGTAATTGTTACGAATGGCTTTTGTCTGCCATCTTCAAAGGAAACGTGCACAGAAACATTATTTCCTCAAATTTATCCGATATACTGAGACTGTTTGCGGGTAATTGTAGTCAACTAACCGCTAAATTGGTTCCAAGCGTCTTTCTAATTTGGTATTTGTTTTAAAGTATTTCGTTGGGGATGGCTCAGATAAACACATGGTGCAAAGATGACGCAGAATCATGCCACGTGTTGGACAGAATAGCAAACGTAATGCAACATTGTCTTCATGTCTGAAATTCTTGACTCAAATAACGCAAATTGTTGAACATGGAGAAATCGAGGTAGGTAATCTTTTTAAAATAGACGTGTGTTTTCCACGAGAGTGGAAGTATGACATATCTATTAGTCGGCATTTGGCTGTAGCATGAATATATTTTAGAATACAAATAAAAACGTTTACATCTGACGTTGTAAACTAACAACATGAACTTTCGGACGTAGAGATAATGTAGACTTTATCTACTATATACATTCTATAAATGTAAAATACAATACAATTACAAACTGATGTGTACAGCCTCTAACTGTCTTAGCTCTATATTGGAGGATAATTTAGCTGATAAGAAATACTCATGTTAAATATCATTCGAAGAAGCGATAATCTGGTGTAAGTATTAAGGACTGTAATTATCTTTTAAGGAAAACATCAGGATCAATACCAAAGCATTGCGGTGTTTCGGTCACATAAATTAAGCAAAAGAATGAACTTTTATGGATACTTTAAGATATGCTCTTTTCAAATAAGCGGCATTTGCGATAACGTATTCCATGAAGAACAATTTCGATGCTGATTATTGACTTAGCTGTTCTAGAATCACATAGACTGGAAGCTAGAAAACGAATTTTCAATATATTTGTGCAGCATGATTTGCTATTATCGGTTTTGATTGATAGTTTGCTTGATGCAAGGTAAACATATGCTAATATAGGGTCATTTTCTTTTCATCCCCGTCTCAAAGAATTCAAAATGCAAACATTCAAGCGGTAGAACTGACCATGTAACTCTTCACAGTTGTTTAAAATGAACGACAAGATATATGAACTGCACAGATGTACCTGACATTCCTCTCAAGCTTAGTAGATCAATGCCGTATTTGCAGAGATGGTATGTTCTATAAGTTTCAATAACTTGTGTTGTCAACTCAAAATGTTCTGAATAAAACTTGGAACTGCGTAACGTTATATGGCTGACATTGTAAACTGATAAACCATAACATGTTCACCTTTAAGGTTGCTGGATGTTTACTTTGTGAACATAACACTGGACTTTCCTCAGGTGGAATCGAGACCTGATTATAATTTGTATTATTTTTTATTGCAAAATTGAGGGTTAAACTTACACAAATACACTGCATGAAATAGCTATGGTCGTGTAGATAGCTTTCCACTCAAGCATTTAAGTTTTCACCAGATTATTACTAATGATATAAATATTTATATCATGGTTCAGAAAAGTTGAAAGTTGTTGCAATTCACCTTCATTCACAATATGACTTCTAAGTAGACCAAAACGACGCACGACGGTCGCTGGACGGTGCTATGTGCGTATTAATTTATTTTGGAATACAGCATAAATTCATTTATTTGTTTCTTGTAGTGTATTTATTATTCTTAAGCCTCCGAAAAAAAAATAATATCATGAGTATATATTACAAAAGGGACTGCATTTGTTTCGGAAAAATATGAGTTCGTTTTCTCCGTTGACTACTGCACTCCCATGGTCGTGCATGATTACTCCGAAAAACTCGTTCATATTTTACCATACAGTTACATATTGATATAAATATTTATGTCATACTTTTAGATTTATGTTGCATTGGTTTCGTTTGACTTTTTGAAATGTAATGAATATAAATCAAAGACAATAATAATTTAACCAATATTAGAAGGGAAAATAAGAAATAAATCTATCGTCATGTCACAGCTGTTTTAATTTATTCTTATCAACTTCTGGATATGCAGTAAAATCTGGAAAAATAGACTCGTTTATGAGTGTTTACAAAATTGAATTTAATTATGAGAAGATTAATTCGACTTCAGACTGAACTTCCGTTCTAGTTTATGTACATAATCAATACTAAATACTACTGAAAACAAGAACTTTTCCTACTTAGTTAATACATAAACGCCATTACAAACGTTGGTCATAATCTGGTCTCATAATCTGTGTGAAATATTAGAAAAAGATGCTACCATTGGCTGCCGGTTTATCGTAAAGGAAATTCTAGTTGAAGTGTGCTTCAGACAAAGCCAAATGATGTTCCGCAGAATAGAAATGGAGTATTTACCTCTGGCAACAAGTGCTCAAAAGCACCTACTACTAGGACTGGAAATAAAACAACTATTAGTATTACTAGTATAGCTGCTCATACAGCTACTACTACTACTAACTATACTATTGATATTATTATTACTATCATCGCTAATATCTGATCTATTATGGCACAAATCTACTAAAACAAATTAGACCATAACTTTCGCTCGTTGGAAATGTTAGATAATGAAAAGCTGTAGGTGTTTTACAAATGTCAGTGGTAGAAGGTAATTGCACATATGCAGTATCAAGATTTACGTCAACGCTAATAAGTCCTTTTAACGTCACGTAATTATCATCTATATCAATTTTTATACTAAATTTTAGAAGTACAAATATGGATTTTCGCCAACAGCTGGAAATGTCCCTTACCGCGTTTAATAGTGTATCCTTTTCGTGACATATGCAATCCCCAATAAAATAAATAATGGGTGTGATAAATAGAATATTGTGATTCTTGCAAATGAAAATTCAGTGTGGGTCACTAATCAAACGACTATCTGAGAATAATAGGTCTTTCAAATTTTCACGGAACAGAACCGTTCAAGGCATAGAACGCATGTCAGAGATGCAAATTCCTTCTCAACACCTGTAAATTAACTGCTAATTAAATTTCACAGATTCCTTCATGCTGCCAGGCTTTTACGTTAAGTTACAATGTCTTTTAATTAGCACTACAAATAGCTGCTACAAGTTTCAAATGCATACTTTGTCTTTGAATGATGATTACAACGTGCAATGCGCGCCAGATAACATATGATCGTGCAAGCTGTGCAATTTTGACTGGCAATTTATACATGGCCAATTAAGAATATATGTATGGTGAACAAAAATATTTACAATGTTTCGAAATGTCACATGAGCTAAATATCCAAATACTTCATTGTATATAACTTCAATCAGTTTTCAAGGCAAATACAATTTACATTCTTAATAAAGATAGAAGAAGTGCCACCCAAATGTATGAAACATTCGGAAGAATGATCAACAAATATAAAAAAACATAATGAAAGCAATTGTCCATAAGTATAAAAGATAGAAAAAAAAAATCAAAAAGTACAAAAAGAATTACAACAAAAATTTCAAATGTGTGCGTATGACAATCCAGGACAAGTCGTAGGGTACGTATTATATCTAAACAACGAACATACCAATTTATAAGTTTGTACGAGTATACTCTGATGTATTATTAGACAAAAAACATACCTTTTGAAACATATTTATTATCTTTGTGTCTATTATGCGGTTGAGTTACATTGCTAGATTGTATCCGTGATGAGCCCTTTATGGTTGTATTCACATATTGACCAGAAGTCTTTGCAAAACCATTCTGGTGTTGATAAATCCTTTGATGCAACTTGATGATCCATAAAAGTCATTTCAAGGAACTGTGGCAAATATTACTCAGCACAAATCTTTTTTTTATCCATTAGAAGTGATGGACCGAACAATTAATCATGGAGAAGAGGAAAAAAAGCACCTTTATCAAAGTCACAAACAAAAATGCAACTTAAATATCATAAATTTAGTTATGAATTGAATTGAGTAGAATTACTGTTAGCTTCATCAGCTTCAATTTGAAACAACTGTTAAATGCAAATGCATTATCTGTACGAATACTTGGTTTCAGAATCACTGATGGTATTCTGTGTTTCCAAAGACTATGGACTAAGTAGCGGAGAAAGTAGTTTGAAAATACATACGAATATTTTCTCATGCTTTAAGGTGGCAGTTTTACTCTCTCTCTCTCTCTCTCTCTCTCTCTCTCTCTCTCTCTCTCTCTCTCTCTCTATATATATATATAGAGAGAGAGAGAGAGAGAGAGAGAGAGAGAGAGAGAGAGAGAGAGAGAAAATACAATATAGTGAATCAATCATAAATATATATCTAGTCAATATGTGAATACAACCATAAAGGGCTCATTACGGATACAATCTAAGAGAAGGAGGAGTTATATACAAACTTCTTCTTTAGCACGCAAAGGAATACCTTTTTCTGTCCATTTTGATGCTTGTTTGCCGTGTAGGTAATATCTTGTTTTTTAATTTGCTAAAATTTAAAAACTTCAGTCTTGATTTAATGTCACTCAAAATGTCGGTCCTATTCTATCCCTTTACTGTACTTTTTTTTATTCAGAAACCTGTTCGAAACTCATATGTCATTCTTAACGTACCTGTTTTAGATTTCGATAATGTTCGTTTTCAAACAATTTTTTAAAACACAATGTGGCTCACAATGGGATACATATTATCGTATCCTGTTCTGAATTCTAACATGGGTATTTGATACCTCTTCCATGCCTGTTTAAGTTGATAATGGCGCTTGAAAGTGACAAGGTCGAAGTGATAAGAACTGGAATTATTTCCTGTCTGAATTGAAGAAATGAAGCAATTAATCATTGAAGGGACCGCTTGATGGACCGACGAGTTGCAAACTTCATCAATAAAGCTATTGCCGGTACTTTAATGATTGGAAACTTGTCTTTAGCATTTATTATTGCTGAACATCAACGTCCATCTTGTCGTGTCTGTAAGTGCATCAGTGCGTATGGTTTTGTTTTTGTTTTGTTTTTTTATGGTTTAACGCCATTTTTAAGCACAATATAGGCTATACATGACGGCCAGTATTAATGGTGGAGGAAGAACCCGGACAACCCCTGGAAAAAAACACCGACTCACGATAAGCTACTGGCAAGCTTTCTCACATAACTACATTAGCCGAATCTTAGACTCGAACCCACGCAGACAGAGGTTTGATGGCAGTGATCCGTAACGGAAAACACTTTAGACCACTCGGCCACTCGGGGCCCCCAGTGTGTATAGTAAGTGAACAAGTAAAGACCGGTTATATATGATTCAGATAAAGGAATGAATTATCGATTCATTTTTTTATTTCTTAAGAATCTTAATTAAGGTCTAGATTGAGGTTGTCTTATTTTTAATATGATAATGGTTTTGTTTGGCTTATATTTTACCGCACAACGACAAAAGTAGATTCATTATTGCCGAAACAATTCATATAACATGCCTTGCCTATGGGCATACCATTAATCTGTCCAGGGCTGATCCAATGATAGGTTTCGAACCCGCACTCGCTCGGTTGAGAGTGGGTCACAATAGCAACTGAAACATGGAGGCTATTTTGGTATAGTAAAAGGTAAATGATTAGTGCTAGTGCAGTAGCAAGAAGTAGGACCCCTCCCCCCAACGAATTCTCTTTGATGGGAATGTTAGGTCTACTCCACCACTTAGCATGTTCCCCCTCCGCAAAACTTAATATGGGATCTCCTCCGAATAAAAATATAATTTTAATGGGACGTTTGGCTCTCCACAATATAGATATTCCCGACTAGTTTAATATTTCAGCAAGATTTGAGAAGGTATTTGTTTGGAAAAAGTACATGTCTGTTTGCAATGATGTTAATGTTGACATATATGTATAATATTGATTGGAATGCCAGCAGGGTTCCTTTTTCTCGGTCGGTACTCAGAAAAAGAAGTGACAACAACAGTTATGATTCAAGAGTAATGACGTTTATCATGTATATTGTGACACATACTGTCTTATTTTGTTGTTGTCAGCAGAAACATCTGTTGGAGAAATTAAAGTAGTAGCTGATGCCGTAACTGTTCTTTTCATTTTGGTGATGTAGTTGTTCGTGCTATAAAATGGTAAATCGACGGGAGGACTGATTCATGTAAAAACGTTCATCATCAAGAAGAAGAAGAAGAAGAAGAAGAAGAAGAAGAAGACGATTATGGTGTTCATGCTGCTGATAAAATGATGTTGAAGAAGAGAATTAAAAATGAAAAGAAAGAGATCGTGGTTAGAGGAATGTAACGAAAATATTGTAATACACATGCTAAGTTGTCTGCATGTTTGTAAAGAAAAATTGATGAGATGATTCCAGGTACAATCGAGTGGAAAACTAGTACTTTGGAAATGAAGATGTAAGCTATCATTTACTGCAGAGGAATGTATAACGTTATTGGAAAAAGAAAAACATAGTTTAGACGAAGACTGACACGAATTGATTAAGTATAACTGATTGTTGTCATGTTTGCTAATCTAAACTTGAACAAACCGTGTTTATACATATTTACGTTGCAGAAGACAATGTGAACCAAGTTATGTTTTGGGGGGGGGGGGATGCGCTTTGATTGGCTGTGCACATCCATCAAAGACTGTCGTGTCAAGCAGCTCTGTATTGTTTAAACGGCTGGTTTTCTTAACAATAACAACATTAAGAAAATAACCCTGTCATACACATTCCCCTGCAAATCTCCACTATCGATAAACCTCACTGGATTTAGAAACATTGCGTATACAGAATGCTACTCTGTTTGTTATGGATTGTGATACACTTTTCTTGTAATATCGTTCTTTCAACAGTAATATATGTGAAGTATCGAAATTTTAATAAGCAGTGAACCTTAAAGTTGAATGCAACGAGCATAAAGATTTTATCACCCTTAGACCAGGGGAGTGTTTGGGAAGGGTAATTTCGATCTTTAGTCTTAATTTATTCTATGTCAGTGTTAAAACTTCAAACGAAAACGGGTTTGAGAAAAAGACAGCTGAACTCCGATCCGTGTCAAATTGTCATTTTTCAAAGGTAAATATTATATAACGAAGTTCAGAGACTCTGTCTGACGAAAAAATTGATTATCTTAGGAAATTGTTTTATACCCCTGCCCTTAGTAAAATTAAATCGTACATCTTGAAAGTAATGGGAATTTAAAGTGACAAGCTTACTTGAAATTCTTTAGTCCCGAATGTTCAGAGAGAGAGAGAGAGAGAGAGAGAGAGAGAGAGAGAGAGAGAGAGAGAGGGGGGGTGGGGGTGGCTCTGATAACGCCTAGAAAAGAATATTTGAATTGAAATGACCATTATTAATTGTTTGATTAAATTTGTGAATTTTCTTGTCTAAGAGGGCTCGTATTATATTATGTTTTCCCATTTTTTTGTCCAATTCTCTGTTGATGTTTTATCTTCACTCACACCGGGTCATATTATTGAGGGAGGTCATTCCCATCATAACGTAGCTAAATCCAGTTAACTACCAACATTACTAAGAGGGAGACGTTATAATATCTATAGTTCATTGTTCAGTTAAATAATGGTTGATATTTCATTGTTCAGTTAAATAATGGTTGAATATTCTTGGTTTCGCACTGTGGACACTACAGCTATTTGAAATAGTTTGTTTTCCTTTGTAAGAGTTTCCAAATAACCGTTAAATCCTACAAGTTATTAAAACTATATTTAGGGTAATTAACTATTTTCTGCCATCAGTTTGCAAATTTCAGGTCTTACAAAAATGTTCTTATTTAATTTAGATACCTATGTTCTTTCATTAGTTTATAATTGCAACAAACGTAAAAATAATATCTCGCGATATGACTGCAGATTGTTAAAACTACGTTAAAAATTCAAATCACACACCTCACGCCAGCAGTTGCGAATGTTTTGTGGGTAATTACTACGCCACCGTAAGACGAGTGTGTCAGCATGGTTCGAAGGTCAGTTTACACGAGTGAATTCGTTCGTTAAGAGCAGCAATAAGTGTAAATAAATTATATAGTTGAGGTCGCTGGCAGCAGATCTGTTGTTGTATATATGCAGTCCTCCACGATCGATAACGCAAGAAAATATCTTCTTTTAAAGTTAGGGGAAAAAACATGCTGAATTACAAACAGTTAATAAAATGATAAATGCAGAAGAAATACTATCAAACTATAAAACACTGCAGCACGTTGGAAATAATTTTAAAACTAAAAGTAAATGGATTTGGAGGAGGGGGTACATACACCAACTTTATAACAATTGCACTTACAGACCTACACTGTAAGACGCTGACCTTGATAGTTACGATGTGGGTTGGCTGGAGATCCACTACCCTTCCCCCCCCCCCCCCCCCGACTCGTAACTGTTGCTGCCGATGTATTTCACTGTTTGACTATTGCACCCCCATCACTATAAACATTTTTAAATAGTCTTAATTTCATATGTGAGTATTCCCTGTAGGTACCATAAGATATCAACAAACATATAAATAGATTTAAAAACGTGAATGGTGGGCACTCACGTGTCTGAACAATAATGATTCACAAGTCACAATGAACTCGTGGTGGCATCAAATCCAAGTCATTCGTATATAAAACAAATCAACACATCCTTTGTTTTGAATATTAAACTTCTTCTCAGAAAACATTACAATTTGGATAAAGGATTAAGAACATGCTGCGGAATGTCCAAAACCTTAGATCGTCTACCATTGGTATTATATTTTGTTTGATCGTGATGTAGCTATTCCCTTGCAGATGGATATTCACTGTTCTATAAATAGCCTAAACAAAAATTCATACCTTTAAACAGGCCCTAAAGCTGATAGGAAAGATATTTTAAAACACTATATCATTAATACAAAATACAATGAAAATTTATAACAATTATAAGAGTTTAACGTTGTGTTTTTCTGTGTTTATCGTGGTAGAAGCTGTCAGTTATTTGCTGTGTGGTTATGTATCTTAACAGTTTATAGCACGATAAGCTCAGAAAAAAATTAAACCCTTAAATACCTATTAACAAATGTTGTTAGTCAAACAAAATTAACTATGTTGATTTTGCAGGTTTACAATGAGTTTACATTTAGATTTACATATGAGAACCAGAGCTTATCGATTCAATGTTTCCAGTCAGACGTCTTTCAGTTAGCGCGTACTTCAAGAGTATCATTGTGAAAAATAATTTAACTTCATTGTCAATAAAGGGAATAACAGACATGAACAGCAGTGTCTCTAAGTTTAAATATAAAATTTGTCAAATATCTCGAATGTGTGTCAGCAAGAAAAAATGTCTTAAAATTTCAATGATCAAACCCAGAATTGACAACAATCAGGATGTTGAAACCAAGTGAATTTCTTTTCTATGATTCAATCAGGAGCAGGGTTATGTCTAAATTGTCTTGGAACTATGGATTTGTATCCACGTAAACCATACAAACTATGGATTTGTATCCACGTAACCATACAAACTATGGATTTTTATACACGTAACCATACAAACTATGGATTTTTATACACGTAACCATACAAACTATGGATTTTTATCCACGTAACCATACAAACTATGGATTTTTATACACGTAACCATACAAACTATGGATTAGTATCCACGTAACCATACAAACTATGGATTTGTATCCACGTAACCATTCAAACTATGGATTTGTATCCACGTAAGCATAAGAAGTATGGATTTTTCACCACGTAATCATAAGAGGCTTGGATTTAATCAACGTAACGATAAGAACTTTGGATTTAATCAACGTAACCATAAGAACTTTGAATTTAATTAACGTAACTAAAAGAACTATGGAATCTTATCCATGTAACCATAAGAAATATGGAATTGTATCCACGTAATCATAAGACCAATGGATTTTAATCCACTTAATTTAAGAACTATTTATTTGTATCCACATAACAATAAGAAATATGGAATTTTATCTACGTTATCATAAGAACTATGGATTTTTATCCAGGTAAGCATAAGAACTATGTAATTATATCCACGTAACAATGAGAACTGTGAATGTTTTCCACGTAAACATAAGAACTACGGATCTTATCCACGTAAGTATAAGAACTATGTTATTTAATCCACGTAACAATAAGAACTGTGGATTTCTTCGGATTTCTTATCCACGTTAGTATAAGAACTATGGATTTTATTCACGTAATCATAAGAGGCATGGGTCCTATACACGTGAGCAAACAAACAAATGATTTTTATCTACTAACAACTATTGATTTCATTCAAATAAGCAAAAGAACTATGGATTGTATAAGCATAAGCAAAAGAACCATGGATTTTATCCACGTAAGCATAAGAACTATATATTTGAATCCAATTAATTATAACAACTATGGCTTTTTATCCACGTAATCATAAGAAATATGGATTTTATCCACGTAAACATACAAACTGGATTTTTATCCACGTAAACATAAGAACTAAGGATTGTATCCACATAAGCAAAATGACTATGGATTTTATCCACGTAATGATAGGAAATATGGATTTGTATTAACGAAAGCATAGGAAGTATGGCTTTGTATCCACGTAAGCATAGGAACTATGGCTTTGTATCCACGTAAGCATACGAACTATGGCTTTGTATCAACGTAAGCATGAGAAATATGGATTTTTATCCACGTAAACATAAGAACTAAGGATTGTATCCACATAAGCAAAATGACTATGGATTTTATCCACGTAATTATAGGAAATATGGATTTGTATTAACGAAAGCATAGGAACTATGGCTTTATATCCACGTAAGAATAGGAACTATGGCTTTATATCCACGTAAGCATGAGAAATATGGATTTTTATCCACGCAAACATAAGAACTATGGATTTCTATCCACGTAAGCATAACACCATTCATTTTATCCCCATAAGCATAAGAACTACGGATTTTATCCGCGTAGGCATACGAACTATAGATGTTATCAACGTAAGCATACGAACTATGGATTTTATCCACGTAAGCATTAGAACTATGGATTTTATACACGTAATCATAAGAACTGTGTTTTTTATCCACGTTTCCATACGAACTATTGTTTTTTTATCCATATGAACTATGGAATTTTATTCACATAAGCATAAAAGCTCGATTTTTATCCACGTAAACTAAACGCTATTCATTTTTATCGTATGCATACGAACTATGGATTTTTATCCACGTAATCATAAAAACTATGGATTTTTATCCACGTAACCATAAGAACTATGGATTTTATCCACATAATCATAAAAACTATGGATTTGTATCCACGTAACCACAAGAACTATATAGTTTTATCCACGTAACCATAATAACTATCGCTTTTTATCCACGTAAGTATTAAAACTATGAATTTCTTTTCACGTACGCATACTAAGTAAGGTTTTATTCCAAGTAAGGGTAATAATTATGAATTGTATCCACGTAGGCATAAACACTATGGACTTTATCCACGTAAGTTTAATAAACTATGGAATGTATCCACGAAAGCGTACAAACTATTCATATTTATCAACGTAAGTATAACAAGTGTCGATTGCTATCCACGTCAGTATAAAAACTCTGAATTTTATCCACGTAAGCATAAAAACTATGGATTTGTATCAACGTCAGTTAAACAACTGTGGCTTTTTATCCACACATGCATAAAAACTATGGCTTGTTATCAACGTGAGCATAAGAACTATGGATTTGTATCCATGTAAGTATAATAAATCGCTTGACTAATATCTCGCGGTATTTGTCCTAATTGCATCAAAAAATATATCAGATATTTGTGATGAACATTTATGGTTGTGTTGACATTTAAACCAATGCAACTAAATGCAACATTAAAATAATGTTGAACATCGTCTGAGGTAACACGTACAACATTAAAATTGGATGGGGATCTTGGTGTCTTGCCGATACAATCAAAACATGCATATAAAAAATATATTTGTTTAAAAGATACTTAAATTGTAAAGTACATTTTGCCATTGGTTTCAATGAATGTAAGCATACCACATTAAAATGCTATATAATGAATTTGTTACCTAAAAGATTTAGTGTCTACTGGCCCTTCTGAAATGGCTTGCAGAAATATGACGAGAACTTTTCATATGGAACGTATGTTTCGCTGACAAAATCTAATGAATATTTACTTCAAAAAGTCAATAGTTTATAGTTACACAATATTATTGTTGTTGTATTTATACTTGTTTAGTGAAGCATATTTACAGTAATAAAACATAACAATCTGTAATAAAGTATGCGAATATAGTATTTAAACCAAAAAAGTATAAATATATATATATATATATATATATATATATATATATATATATATATATATATATATATATATATATATATATATATATATATATATATATATATTTGGGTAACTTGTTGGATTATTTTGAATGAAAGGAAATTCCTGTTTCATCGCCATGAGTAAATGACTAAAATTTAAGGAACGGAAAGTGTGAAGTGTAAGCAGTTTTGTTTGCGTCCATCACAACTAGGGTAACAAGAAGAGAAATGATGGAGTCTTTCATCGCATCATATATTGCAGTCAACCGTAAGAAAACTTAGCACACGGCTGCATTACATTGATAGAGTGTGATCCTTATCTAAATAGTCATGGCGTGACAACTGCACTTGAACCAATATGTCACATTTTCTTCCTGACATTTGACTTCTGAACTTCAGAAGCAAATCTCTGGAGCGGAAAATACAACATTATCATTCCTGTCCACGAATCCGAAGATAATCAAAAGCAAATTTTAATCATGATTAATTGGCAAGCTTTGATCCTTGCCGGACATTAAAGAGCAATAAATGTTCGCCAATTCTTCGGCCAAAGTCTGGCTGACACTATCGCCTTACTGGCGTTAATGCTCCATTAACAGATAACGAGTTGTTTCCCCAAGCACCCGAAAAATGATTAGCTACTTACATTGCATGCGTTTATTAATAGTGCTTGGCCATTACTTTTTAGCAATCATGGTATTTAATTACAACCAGAGGTATTTGTTTCATTTCTGTAATCAAGAATTCGGACTCGGAAAATAATCACTTAAACTAATTTGAAGCCGCGATGACATGACTCTACGAGATGTATGACATGTTTTCTAACGAAATGCTCTGATTCTTTTGTAAATATCGTTATATTATCTTCGCTATACAAACTTTTATGGTTGTAATATATAGTTCTGAGATGTAGAGACATAATTTATTTGTGTTCTGTGACAGTGATATTGTTTTGTCTCTGTTTGCAGAAATTAATCTTTATATCCTATGATCAATAAACTCCGTAACTGAATATGTAAAAGAATGTCCACTTTAATCCATCAAAACCTTCTAAACGTAACTCCCGTGTTTGATTGGCTGACACACAGTTTCAAGGTGAAACAAACGCAGAACGTTTCAAATCAGTCGAATATATTTAAAATTATCAGATCTGAAGAGGGTGAACCCCTCTTCAGGTCTGATATATTAAATATATTCGACTGATTAATAGACATAGTGGTTTCACATTATTTTATACGTTATTATAAAGGCACACGTTATGTCTTGAACACGAATCTAATTCGGCATAAAGCAATATATGTGTGCATAGTAAAGCTATGTTTCAATCATGGTATCCACTATATTGTATGGAATGACTGAGTAAACGAAGGATAATTAACTTATACTTTTCGGGCCGATGTGTGTTTTTTTATTTAAAGAATGCTGCATTCTCGATGTATTCTAAGCTTTTAAAGGCTTAATTAGCTGATATTTAAGAGCTATTTTGCGTATCTACATCAATAATAATAATAATATTAATAATAATAGCTTATAATATTGTTATAAGCCAAATTTCCAAAGTTTTTGATCCAACTTCAGTTGTAAATTAGAAAGCCCAACCTGTCCATTATATATATAATGGACAGGTTGGGCTTTCTAATTTACAACTGAAGTTGGATCAATATATATATATATATATATATATATATATATATATATATATATATATATATATATATATATATATATATATTACTCTAATCAATGGAAGACAACATATCTCACAACTTTCCCATCATCTATCAAACGCACATCTGTATAGTTTCTATTCATCAACTTTCCATACCGTAAGCAGTTCTCGGTGTAGAAACTATACAACTATCGACTAACACTAGAAACTATACAACTATCCACTAACACTAGAAACTATACAACTATCCACTAACACTAGAAACTATACAACTATCCACTAACACTAGAAACTATACAACTATCCACTAACACAGGGAACAATCGGTTCTAACACGCTACCTTAGACCAGTCGAATTATGGTATTTTGGCTCTAATGGTGGAAGAATACTATTAACCCAGCCATCAGGAAGTTTTTGTTTCAATGAACATTTTGGCAGCCATTTTCGATTGGGTCACGAAAGGAATTTGAGGAAACATGGTCTTGTCTGTCTGAATATGGCCCTTTTACCACCATAGGGTATTGTCATGTTATGAATAACATATACAACTCATCTATGGATTCTTGAACGGGTTGAATTTCATCAATACAGAGATTTGACTTTGTCTATTTGACCACAGAAAACTGTTAATTACTGCTAAATATGTGGGATATTCATTTTATATTTCTTAACAGTTTTCAGTGAGATCCACAATAATGACAGTGTCTAGTACATTGAAATCCACAATTATGATAATGTCGAGGACAGTGAGATCCACAATTATTATATTGTCGAGGAGAGCGAGTTGCTCAATTGTAAAAATGCCGGAGACTGTGAGATTAACCTATCGATTTTATATTTTTTAAAAAAACAGTTACATTACACAAATTATTCCCCGAAAGACCCATGTATCTAAACCCATTATATCACCTACCAACCATACACTTTCAAACAAACACAATCTACAGTTACTGACTGCCGTATTTGTCGGTACTCTGGTTAATAATAAATGTAAATCACTTGTTTAAATTTTTATTACAATCAGACATAATAATCCCCACAGAAGTATATATCTATCGAGCACAGCATAAACTCACGCGATAACAAAGTTAACTGTCTATTCCGCTATTTATCGAGAAAGAAAACTCACACTATAATATTAATTGCAGATATGCAGAACTCAGTATGGCCAGATTGCACTTCAAATAATGCAAGTGTGATTTTAGCACAGACAGGATTAGGACCTCTCTTTCTTGTTAAATATCTTCCAATCAGGTACAGCTCAGCTTCAGACTATAAATGAATGCGTGAGATATCTAAAAATATGATTACTGACTTGAATTATAATAACATTACTAAGTTCTATACATTTTAGGTAGAACAATTTGCCCTCTTGGTCTAGAATGATAACTGGATCTACTGTTAAAACAATTGCTCTCCCCTTTTGCGAGACAATTTCAATTATTATGTAGGAAAGCATTGTTTATTTTCACAGATTTAATATACTTCGCGATAGGACAAAGATGTTTAGGAGAAATGATAATTGAAATCGCTTTCTGTGTTACATGCATCGTTCAAGGAAAACATTGTTGTATTGTTCTTACTAACTACATTAAATTATTTCGTCATCATATGAACCACTTTCAAAAAATGTGATAAGGTGCACCTGCTTGTTTTTAGAAACTTGTTATCCTTGTTGTTGTTTTTTCAAGGAAGACGATAAGGTGTCGAATCGAGGCAATGACACTTTTAGAATAGAAACATCTGGGCCTAGTCACGTAGTGATAACGTAGGTTTCCCCTTGTAACTAGGATACCGATGTAAACGGTAACTATATTAAAGATTAAGTGGTAAAAGTAGGAGTTATGCTTGTTTCCTCACATACTCCTGATCATTATGTTGCTTGGGTACGGTCTAAAGTAACAGGAAATGATGTAGTATAAAATTGGATGATACCAGCAATGATGATGATGATGATGATGATGATGATGATGATAACGACGACGACGATGAAGAAGAAGAGGAAGAAGAAACAACTTGATTGTATGTTAGCACAGTTGAAGATTATTAAGGCACTAAGAAATAAAAAGACATAAAAGCATGTGTAAAAACAAAATTGTAAATGACACTGTCTTTTGTGACAGAAAATGGATAATATACAACAACGGTAAAATGGATGAGGTCATAACGACTGACACCGGTTTCTGAGGCGAACCTGATTGTAAGGTTTGCATTTCCAGGCTCAAACAAAGCATTGGCAACTCGTTTTTATCCTTGATTCCAACACACCAGAAAACCTCCAAGTAGTCATTACAGTTATGCTAGAGTTGTTTTCTTTAACTGCGTATATCAATCATATAAGTTGGTATGATGTAAAACTCCTGCTTTTGTAAATGACGTTGTTTTCCTACCATTACTCAAGCCTAGAAATGATTGATACTATATGTCGCCCAGTGTTCCAGCGATTTCCGCTTTTTAATGACAAATACCAGCTTCTACTGGGCCAGAAAGAAAAACACGCCTGGCTGCATGCGAAAAAATCACTGGCCGCAGATGTATATTGGTCTCGACTCGTACGTGTTGACGCAGCTGCCAAAGAATGAGTCACCAACGAATCAATGTTTACAACGTTTCTGCTGGAAAGGTGATTACCAGTTAGCCATATATTTAATGATTATTGCGTCAAATGTCCAAACAAAACCCAATCTAATATAGTTCTCTGTCTTTGTTCCCTGGTAAGTATTATTTCCTCACATTTAATATTTGAACAACAGTTTAAGGCTTTTGTAGATTATAATTGACTCAGTTTCTCCCACACTTGACAAATACATCAAATACAATTTGACCTTACCTTTGATTAATGATCAAACATTGACTTATTGCTTGATTTCCATACTAAAATGGCTGCTTGTGAATTCTTCTTTAATTACTAATAAATATTCAATACTCAAACCTTAGCCTGACGTAACATGACAAAAATACTCACGTGATGCTTTGACCGATATCTGAAAATCGAAATCAACGCTTGTTACATGCGCGTTCTGGCAAGATAGGAACCAAACATTTCGTAAAATTCCATTTTGACCCGATCTTACACACGTTTAATATGCCATCTCAAACAATAACAGCTCAGCTACCTGACCTAACCATAAAAAAGGATATATCGATTAATAATGTTCATAACAGGAATATTAGGTGTCACATTTCCAAGTAGGTGATAAATTACTGTGAGATTAGTTATAACTTGTGTCAAATTACTATGTCAGATGAGCTATTCTTTGCAATTGTCAAATTATTTTGTCAGATGGGCTGTTCTTTGTAGGTGTCAAAGTATTGTGTCAGATGTGATATTCCTTGTAGCTGTCAAATTGTATCAGATGGAATGTTCCTTGTAGCTGTCAAAGTACTGTGTCATAAGAGCTTATCCTTGTAGGTGTCAAAGTACTGTGTCCGATGGGCTATTCCTTGTAGGTGTCAAAGTACTGTGTCAGATGGTTTATTCCTTGTAAGTGTCAAAGTACCGTGTCAGAAGGGATTTTCCTTATAGGTGTCAAAGTACTGTGTCAGAAGGGCTATTCCTTGTAGGTGTCAAAGTACTGTGTCAGATGCGCTAATCCTTGTAGGTGTCAAAGTACTGTCAGATGGTTTATTCCTTGTAGGTGTCAAAGAACTGTGTCAGAAGGGCTTTTCCTTGTAGGTGTCAAAGTACTGTGTCAGATGGACTTTTCCTTATAGGTGTCAACATACTGTGTCAGAAGGGCTTTTCCTCGTAGGTGTCAAAGTACTGTGTCCGATGGATTTTTCTTTGTAGGTGTCAAAGTACTGTGTCAGAAGGGTTTTTCTTTGTAGGTATCAATGTACTGTGTCTGATAGACTATTCCTTGTAGGTTCCAAAGTACTGTGTCATACGAGCTTTTCCTTGTATGTATCAAAGTACTGTCTCAGAAGGGCTTTTTCTAGTAGGTCTCAAAGTACTGTGTCCGATGGACTATTCTTTGTATGTATCCAAGTACTGTGTCAGAAGGGCTTTTCCTTGTAGATGTCAAAGTACTGTGTCCGATAGGTTGTTCCTTGTAAGTGATAGATTAATATGTCAGATGGAGTTTTCCTTGAAGGTGTCGGATTACTGTGTCAGATGGGATATTTCTTGTAGGTACCAAAGAACAGCGTCATATGGGATATTCCTTATTGGTGACCACTATGCCATGAACACCTTAAGTCAAGTGCCATTTTCTTGTGAATAAATGTTCTTTTTTATGATGTGACATTGTCGGTCAACTTTGGAAATGCGTGGTGCAGTCAACGCCTGTAAGAAAATAATTTTTCTTAGCTATTTGTGTGATTATTGCAGACAGAGAAATGTATAAAAGCGTGAAAGATCATAACTGTTTCTATTGACAAATGTGTATCTTTGTCGTCATCTTGCATATAATGTTTTATAAGGAGAAACACTGCGACATATATATTTGTAAACATTTATTTTCACCTTGACATTCTGAATATTTATTTAACCTTATTCTTATTCATCGATATCATAATTGATAAGCATTGATTGATATGTTTTATAACATGTATCGATAGGCTTCATAGCATTGATATTCTATCATTACTGATGCATTTATTTATATCATGATTGATTGCACTAATTTATATCCTTGTTGATATCATTTATTGATCTTGTGATTGATATCATTGGTTGCCATCATAATTAATAACAGTTGTGGATATCATAATTCCTGACATGTTTTTCATCATGATAACATTGATATCATGACTGATCGAATCGGCCACTATCTCCATTTATAACATTTATTGATATCACGACTGATATTACTAATTGAAAACATGGTCGATATCATTGCTTGATATAATGATGTATAGGATTTATTGATATCATGATTGATAGCATTGACTTCTGTCATTATTAATGACACTACTTGAATGTCCCAATTTATAGGATGTATTGATATCATGATTGATAGCATTGACTGCTGTCATTATTAATGACACTTCTTGAATGTCCCAATTTATAGGATGTATTGATATCATGATTGATAGCATTGACTGCTGTCATTATTAATGACACTTCTTGAATGTCCCAATTTATAGGATGTATTGATATCATGATTGATAGCATTGACTGCTGTCATTATTAATGACACTTCTTGAATGTCCCAATTTATAGGATGTATTGATATCATGATTGATAGCATTGACTGCTGTCATTATTAATGACACTTCTTGAATGTCCCAATTTATAGGATGTATTGATATCATGATTGATAGCATTGACTGCTGTCATTATTAATGACACTTCTTGAATGTCCCAATTTATAGGATGTATTGATATCATGATTGATAGCATTGACTGCTGTCATTATTAATGACACTTCTTGAATGTCCCAATTTATAGGATGTATTGATATCATGATTGATAGCATTGACTTCTGTCATTATTAATGACACTACTTGAATGTCCCAATTTATAGGATGTATTGATATAATTAAACACATTGTTGTCAACGTTTATCAAATTGACTGCTATCCTTATTGATAACGTTGACATGATTGCATTGACTGATATTATAATTTCTAGCATCGACTGATATAATGATCGATGCTATTGATTGATAAGATATATATATATATATATATATATATATATATATATATATATATATATATATATATATATAACACTGATAGCACATTGTTATAAACCTTTGTCATCAAGTTTCAAATCTATGTATTTCTAATATTCCATATTTTTATTGCTTCAAATATAGCTTTGTGTCTGAATTTATGTTTTGTATGTCTTGATTTTAAAACTATATTTCAAGTAAATACATTTTACAGGACAATTCTAGCCCACATTAGTCTTATAGTCATTTTTGTTCAACTTTACTTGTTCTGGTCATAGATTAATCATTATCATAGATGTGACATAAATACCCAATATAAATGGATGCAATGTATGCCTTACTCTGTCCAACAAAGAACTTCATATGATTGGGTCCTTAGCGAATATGTTGTATGTATCTATTACACTGTTAACGATCATCCCGTACATAATCTCTCACTCATGAATATTATATGTAAGCATAGTCCGAAATAATATTTTTTAAAATCAGGATTGAATTCAGAAAAGTGTAATACATTAATTAGCATGCCTCATAGCTTGTTATTCAAGTATTTTAAAAAATATCATACATATACGGGTGCCACGTCAACTGTGGTCTGTGTCTTTTCTTGATACAATGTCTGAGTAAATGCCATGTGCGCATTTTGGAATTTATACAAAACATAGGGAGAAAGAAAAAAAGACAAATGAAGGTCTCTTACACAATGAGGCATGACTAGTTTGTACTATTTCTTTTTTTTTAAATTTGATTCACTCTAGATGTAAATGTCACATGTATATTTACATTTATTAACGTGTAATGAAATACCAGCATAATTATGTATATGTGGTACCAATTTAAAGCTCGGCAAATGTTATAATCAAGAATTGCACAAAAACCGTCGAATAAATGTCTAATATATTAACCACAAATGTTTGACATGCCTAATGCGAAAAAGGTATGCTTGATGTACTTTTATTATTGTTTTAAAAGTCCGTTGTAACTATTTAAAAAACGAATTATCACAAACCATGTGGTAAAATATATATTTAGCATCGAACTCTGACGGAATAACTGAAACATCTGCGTTTAAATGTAAAACATTGTGATATTATAAGTATGTATATTTAATGTCAAAACCACGAAGAACACACATTTACCAATGACAATAACAAAATCCTTATTACACTCAATAATACGCACGATATGAAGAAAGATATTATGCAAAGTACATCAGTCGTGCACGATTACTTATTTTAACCCAAATTGATAACAGTATCACAATATAATTCGAAAGAAGGATATATATTATAATAAATTGAACCCAAAAATCTATATAGACTCATTAATTTACTACGACGAACCTTTGGTACTTTACTTTCCTGTTAAAGACGTAAAGAACAATATACAAGACAATGAACCAAATTTGGTTAAAAATTAGGGTACAATTAGCGTAACTCAAACCAAACGTAAAGTAAACAATACATTGTTATAAGAACATTTGAAATTATTATGAAGGCGATTTCCTTTGTTGCATGAATGAAAAAAACCAGTCTCAAAGAAATCTAAAATACTCTTCTGTGGCAGTGATTTATCACATGCGATAAAATGTATCACTGGGTCCCATTTTGTTCTTCATGAAATGACGAAATAACGAGAAGAGTATATCGAGAGGTATCACTCCATGAATAAATACAACGAGAAAAACTACAAGAAAACATTATTCTGTAATATTACATAGTATACCAATAATCCAAACTAATGTCTATACATAGTGTCCTTTGTAGTTCACATTTTCGTCGATGAATACTTCATAATGCATGTATTTGAATATTATTGCTTTCAGTTGCATCGAAATGTTTAAAAATAGGCGTTGCGTCATAATTGTACGAGTCTTCGGTGAAGAAAAGAAGACACGATATCACTTTCCAAAACGAGTATATAGGAGTAATTAAACCTTACAGTTGAAGAGGATTTATGTTCAATTATATTTCAACCATGAAAAGCATATTTCGCTACAGAAAAGTTAAGAATCGTACTGAATGGAAATACAAATTATTCCAAGCATGAAAAATAAAAAGGTGGAGCAAATTTTTTTTTATACCAGCCATGTGATTGGAATAAGAATACATCAAAAAATTAAAGTCTCGAAACAGTTAACAATTGCAGTATTTAAAATATAGAAAACTGTAGAAATCCATCGGAAAATGCATACATTCTCATGTTGTTGTATCATCATGTGATATTGCTTTTTCAGTTTGGTTAGCCACGGATGGAACAATTACATCAAAGACACATTCAAATGATAAACTATTGAAATAATATACGACTCCCCTGTTCGGTTTCAATTTATATCTGTAGTGCAAGAGAAAGGATTAGTTAATGTCTTCATAAGGGCATGTGTATATAATCTGTCGGAATATTAAGAAACAATTTGCAATATGAACTTAGGAATATGAACGATACATTTCGTGGTTCGGTGACTCCAATTTTACAAATCTATAAAACAATCGGTCTGCAGTCTTGAGCACTTTGTACTGATATTGAAGTAGATACATGTAACGTATTTGTTCTCAAGAAACTTAGATGCATGATGAACCAGAAACATAGCAAGACAGGAATCCGATTTATATGACAATTAAATTATACAAAATTAGATTTAAATTATGCATGCATCCAACTCCACATTCTAAGATGGTAGATACTATTTTTTTTACCGATGTATACAGAAAAGATTGTTTATAACGTTTCTGATGGAACTGATAAAAACATTTTAACACGTTGAAACCGATAAACTCAGTATCTAGATGCGTTTATTTTTTTAAATGATTTATGAACTTATCAATAACGATGGCGTTGCACATACATGCATCTAGCAATTTATACTAGTATGGTTACTGTTAAAACTTATATGTAATAGAAATACAATTAAAAAAGCAACGTTCATTTGTATACATATATACTATCATGAATGGAAAAAGATAAATCAATATGTTTTACATATAAAATTAAAAAGTATCATCGTATAAGCCGATAAATCACTATTATGTCACAACGTTTAATAATTGAATGGCTACTAAACTGGTCCTTTATATATTTGGACGAAAAGAAATTGTGAAGTAGCATGAAAATACTTACATTGTTCTACCTTCTTTTCATCTCACCTTTGCCAAAGAAGGCCGATTTTTAATGAAAGAATCCAAAGTCAACTCGGACTACATTTAATCTGTGTTATTACTTACAATAATGTTATTACTTATAATACTGTTATTACTTATAATACATAATCTCTCCAGATTACATCAATAAGGTAACGAATTAACAATTTGTATTGTACACATGTTATCCTTAATCCAATTGCTCAGCCACGCGTTATTGTATTGGTTGCAGCGACTGCTGAAACAAATAAAATATACAGTAGACTGATATATGTAATGTAAGGATTTATATATGCATGTATGTATGTAAACAAAACATTACGCTTTTACAATACTAATATTTATTCTGACAAAGCACGATAGACTCGAAATAAAACTAAGAAAACAGACCAGCAATAGTAACAGATAACTATTAAATAATAACTAAAACTTCTAAATAGAAATACTCGAAAAATGACTTTCGTAAATGCGTATAAAATAGTCATTTGTTTTCACTTGGAAAAGCATGTTAGGCACGATAATAACCTATTCCATGTAGATTCAACTGGTAGATTTATTATCTATGCAAACGGCCATATTTTAAAGACCTACAGCTTAGAATTATGGTATATAATGCCTTCTCTGAAAGCTATCTTCGCGATAAGAGTTTACGCCATATCATCATGTAGTTAGTCACCTTTTTCAACATTGAAATACATATGCTTAATTGGATTTCAAAAACTGGCAGAATTTAGTTAAATACACAATGACCCCGAACCTTTTTTCTAATGGTTCTCGTCCTCGTATTCTTTCCGTGCACACATTCGATACCTCATTTAATATTGTTTTTGGTATAAAAACAAATCGTAGTGTGGCGACAGCATATCAATAGGTCTTAGGTTAATTGGGATTTAGTGTGTGTGTGTGTGTGTGTGTGTGTGTGTGTGTGTGTGTGTGTGTGTGTGATTTGGATTTTTACATAGCTTTAACAATTGTTCAGTTATATCGCTACCAGGCAGCTGTGAGTAAGATTTTTATAAAGCTTTTACTCTGTCGGGATTAGAACTCACGATCTGCGACAGCCGATGCGGACGCTCCGACCAATAGGTCACCAGAAAGGTAAATAAGTTTAGTAAAATCTTAAAGTGACTAAGGCTCGATTACGCAAAGATAGCATTCAGATTTTTGATCCAATATACAATGATGAACTCGGCTTTCGTGGCCATTTTGAATTCCATCTTCACAAAACCTAAATGGTGTGGCAAATGAATTATTATTTTATCTCAGACAAAAAGAAAACTTACTTTTCAATATACTACCAAAGATTTGTCTAAACTATCCAGCCTTGCACCTCGACCAAACACCAAAACCACATATAATCGGAAAGCAAACGTACACTCCACATAGATTATGAATTTATACAGAAGCGGTAAACATCAATCTTGCCAAAACAGTGAAATATTCAGTAAAAACATCATCATGGTAACCTACAACCTCGAACAATACTGTTCGATTTTTGAACATACGAAAGCTCTGCTATCAATCATCTCATTGTTCAAATTCAGTGAAGCAAAGCTTCTTTGGTAGCCATGTTTATTTACAGTTTAAATGATTGAGCGTGAGTTTGCAGATGCTGCTGAACTACAGAACAACAACATCTTCATCGTGGTGCTGATGATGGCCTCATCTTTAGTTAGTCAAATTTAAAAGTGTACAATATTGAATAAAGTCTTGAAAATATTAAAATTGTATTATATTGAATTCGTTGTTAAAAATAGTAATATTTAATTATTTTGAATACAATGTTGAAAAATAGACAACTTCCACTATTTTGAATCCAATGTAGAACATGTAAAATTTGCGCTATGTTCATTACAGCGTTGAAAAAAGTAAAACTGCACTATATTGAATATAATACTAAAAATAGTAATACTACTGAAGAAATTCTTATCTGAGATTACTTATTTCGATTTATAAAAGCCAAACAGCACATACACAGACAAAACTAAAAGAAATCTTAATTTCGATGTTTACCAGAAGATGACAAGTAGACACCTATGTTCAATGTTTAAAGTAGACATTTATAAATGTATGCTTTGAAACGTACACGAATTATGTGATAATTTCATTTAAACATGTATGAAATTTTCGTTTTTTGGATTGTTGTTACAAGACCTTAATAATTTCTGTCAGTTCCTATTAATTTCGTCAATAGCTTTGCAAACCCGACTCCCTAAAAATTCAGCAACATGCCATTACTGAATACTGCGGAAACAACATGTGTGGGTCAGATTTAAGCTATTAGAGGAGTGTTTATGAAAACAAAGTGTTATGCCATGTGCTAAATGAAGACTAAATGTCAAATACTACTAATAAAGAAGACTAGAGAAATAGGATGACTGTTCCAACAAGTATTATCGGAGAAAAGAAAAACAAAAAAATATTTTAGTTATATTATTGCTTCTCGAAAAGGAGCTGTTTTTACAGTACTGTATGGTTGGGTAATATGACTGGGTTAAAATATGTCCACAATACTCAGCCATACATCAATCTTACATCAATACTCATATTTATATATCAATAAATATGTCCACAATACTCAGCCATACATCAATCTTACAAATTACCGTCGGTAGTGTCTGGTCCTGGCAGCCTATGTAGCTCTGTATGTAGATTGACAATCTCGTAACAAAAGGATCACAGGTCACGGGCCTGGAACTAGAAGTTTTCAAAACATTTCCTTTGTACGCATTTATTTCAGAATGTTTTGGCAAGTGTAGTTACCATTTCTATGAAGGTAGTGAAAAATTATCATATTTTCGAAAAGGCTCCGACATGCTGTGTTTCTTTTTACTCAGTACTTTTCCGGACCATATATGGGATAAAGAAGCCAGATCTCAACCTAGAACATCTCCTATTCCTCCTCCTCTCTCTCTCTCTCTCTCTCTCTCTCTCTCTCTCTCTCTCTCTCTCTCTCTCTCAATCGATGGACTTTCATTACAGTTTTTAGCTATATGTTCATTCCCCGCTGGCGCGATTGCATGTATCATGGTTTTGTGACATCTTTGAAAGATGAATTGTGGAGGCAGTGTCGATGTTTGGTACACACTGTCAACACTTTCTATCTTTAAAAGCTTTAATGGACTCATGTTGCCATTTTTCTGAACTGAAATGTAGATATACGATATAGAGACATGACAGTGTTCAGTAGCTGGAAAACCAAATGTTAATCGGCCATTTTTCTTAACTGAAATGTAAATATACGAGATACAGACATGACAGTGTTCAGTAGCTGGAAAACCAAATGTTGATCGGAAGATATAAGTACAGTCACACAAACATTATAATAACTTTCCATTGTACTTGATGCTATTGTTTTCTGGAGTTTGGATTTCAGAGGTTAATTATATATATATGAATATATATATATATATATATATATATATATATATATATATATATATATATATATATATATATATATATATATATATATATATATATATATATATATATATATATATATATATATATATATATATATTATCCTTGGGATTCAAGATGCCCTGAAAATTATTTAATCTGTAGATATCTTATATAAATTTCAGAATGTAAAACTCCGATGAAAAGGAAACGCGGAATAGTTATGCC
The DNA here is from genome assembly GCA_030141615.1 of Unio pictorum. Classification (NCBI taxonomy): domain Eukaryota; kingdom Metazoa; phylum Mollusca; class Bivalvia; order Unionida; family Unionidae; genus Unio; species Unio pictorum. Next base: position 4,227,391 of record JARLTB010000026.1, read on the forward strand.
GTGGCGTCATTCGAAGCAACCCAAACTGCAATCAGACCAAATCGTTTTTGTTTGTTGAGTGTATTCGTTTAATAACATTTGTTATTGGTTAGAGAGAAGCATCTTTTTGCTTGCTATTTAATTGAGTGAATACGTTTAAACGACCCATTTATGTTAATAATATCAATGCAAGATCTCGTGCGGTTGCATATTTTCCAGTGAATACTATTTTAGCGAACGGCTTTGCTTGAAATCGTGATGTGTAATTCACAACCGTACTACGTACTGGAATTTTCCTATGCATAAAATACATGGTTTTATAATGGCTGCATCAGGCATTAAATATTAGCTGCCTTTTGGTCTAATCGGAGCTTAGAAGAGGGAATTAATTTACAACGCATACATACCATGGTTAGCTGTGCTCATCATATCGTGTGAAACTAATGGTTGAAAAAGACATTAACATAGCGAATGTTTTGGACTCGGTGTTAGGATTAAATTAGCGATGAAAACAATGTTCGTATATTCTAGGGCTTAATAATAATTAATAATTATACACACCGTTACATTTCCTACTGCAACATAACATAATTGGAGAAAGAAAAGATGCAACCGTCGCCCTAGAAAATGAATTACAGTAATGCACTGAAACGTGAATATTTACAAAGTCACAATTTAGGTCGAAATGCCATAAAATCATTTTCTTAAGCATTCCTTGCCTTCGTTGTCTTTTCGCAATATAAGTATCACCCAACCAAACAGAACCATGAACCAAGAAATATCAACTGAACAACAAGAACGACGTTAACGACGAATCTTAAAGGCGCACTGACGACTATAACAATACTTAAATCGATTGAAGGTTCTTTATTTTTTTTAATGTCTTATTTTACCGACCAGTATTTGCTTCTTACACTTAAATGCACGCCCGTTGAATCCTTGCTTCCTTAAAAAGTTATTTTTTTTTTTATTGTATTCTAATAAAACCTAATCACTTCCGTATCTTGTGACTAAATATTATTCAAAAGTTAGGGTGTCTGGTTGCAATATATTCAACTTTAAAATATTTGCGTCTCTGTACACTGATTATTTAATTAGGTCTGAGAGGTGCATTTAGGACGATGTTGCTAGAAATAACGATGCAAAATTCAAAATTGGGAAATGCTATCAAATGTCAGACAATATTTATCAAGCCTCTTTTAGCATATTTCAAAGAAAAAAAATGTAAATATTAAAATGACAGGTTGTCTAAAAGATCCGTAAAGGACATATCGAAGCTAAATATACTTTTACAAAAACTAAGGAAACTTTTAAGACACTTTCATTAACTTGTTAACGGTAACACTAATTGTCAACCTTACGTTAACACTGTCAACCTCGCTTGTCCATCACGATCATTGTCAACAGGGAATGTAAAGAAAATTAATTCCGGCTATCTATTCTTATTGAGGACAAATAAACTAGAATTCTAGTTTAGACTGCAACATGGTTATCAAATAATCCTAGCAAATGTGGATGTCAAAGAATATGCCAGGGTATCAATTTAGTCAGATATTTGAAATGATTTAACTGTTTCCAATGTTCTAGTGTTGTACATAGTCATGTTGAATAGAATCCACATTTCAAAAAATGTTCTGCGTATGCAGTCGATGAAAAGATACGTCTTTACAACACACTCACCCCATGGCCTTATAGACATTAATCATGTTAGCTTAACAAGTCTAGCTCTATAGTCTATGTAATATCAAAGAACAACATGCATTTGTATTTATGTAAATTAATTAAATTATTATTTACAGGACGAATACTAATTAGCTTAGGATTTTTAAAATGCTGATTATTTTAGGGGAAATATGGTAAATTATCAGACTATTATTCCTTGTAAATAGTTTTTAAAAAAATATATATGTGATGATTGAAATCTGACAATCTTTGCAAGACCTCTACACCTCAAGTACATTTACTTAAGTTTATATTTTGAGGCAGAGGTTGAAAAGTGATCAGATATGCAATATTCGTTTACATGTTTCCAAATCAACTTCTGGACTCAGTGAGATATCTGAGGTTTAGTTTCACATAGGCAACAGTGATGTGTGTATCAGAAACAATTCAGGCAGTTTCAGAATTATATATATTATATTGTTACGTAGTTAGGCTAGAATAAACAGTAACACAAAGTGAAAACAACAAGCTTTGTAAGTATTAATAAATAATTTATTTCCCTGGAAAAAGATTGCAAAGTGAAAAAAGAAAGCACTATTTTAAGAATCAAATAATAAACAAATCCAAAATGATCATCCAGTTAAATTGCAAAAAGTCTAGTAATAGAATGAATTCAACTTTGAGTCCTGGTGGAAAATCCAAGATGGAAGACGATGTCGTATGCTGAAGTCTATACTGTGCTTATCTACAGTTCCTTGCAGTAACACAACATTTAACACTCCCCTGTTGGAAATCCAAACACAATTTTGGATAAACTGTCTTTGTCCAAGAATTATGTATGAGCACATAACATATTCCCAGAGATACGATTTACTCATTTAAAATCCAAATGATCTGAAGACAATTTAACAGAACTCGAAACTAGCTACACCATGAGAACTTGATATCAAGTGTAAAAAGGCCAAAAATGAGATTTCTCTCTTCTCTCGAGACATCCCTATTAAATCTAACTTCTGCGCAACTGTGCAAAAACATGGAGGGTCGTGTGATCACGTTTATATCACGTACGCCTAGCATGACTCTGAAGAAAGAAAACCCCAATCGTTTTATTCTAATAATAAGAAAAGGAAATGTTTTTTTTACTTCATCAATGTTTTTTTACTTTACAAGCTTCGTGTCATGTGTCTAATACATCCTCGATCTCGCTATTCATTAATTCACACAAAAAAAAATAAATAAAGCGGAACTTGTTTACGTGACTGTTAATAACCTTGAACTAAGATCAAGATCTACACCAACTTACAATAGAAAGTTTAAATTATTATTAGCAGGTCACGTTTTTTTTACGTCTTAAATATTTATGAAAAACCGAAACTCTACTGGAAAATTTTACAGTAGCATGAAATAGCATCTAAAAAATTAGAACTAACAAACAAACAATTAAATTAAAAATAAATACAAATTATATATATATATATATATATATATATATATATATATATATATATATATATATATATATATATATATATATATATATATATATATATATATATATATATATATATATATATATATATATATATATATATATATATATATATATATATATACATGACTTGATAATTCCCCATATAGGTATTTATACCCAATTGTAACAAATTAACATTTCTAAACATCTTATGCACAGGTCTTATCGCAATGAAAAACAATATTCATAAGACATAAGACGAGATCTGGTCTGCATAATGTAACAGTGAAATAAAAGAAAGTGTCGTGTATTATGTATGCATCATGACGAATACAGGTGACAAAACTATCTATCTATCTATCTATCTATCTATCTATCTATCTATCTATCTGTCTGTCTGTCTGTCTGTCTGTCTGTCTGTCTGTCTGTCTGTCTATCTATCTATCTATCTATCTATCTATCTATCTATCTATCTATCTATCTATCTATCTATCTATCTATCTATCTATCTATCTATCTATCTATCTATCTATCTATCTATCTATTTATCTATCTATAGAATAATTAGGACAAACAATATATAACCCCAACAGTAGGGTAAAAGAGACAATAAAGATCAGATCTCGTACATTCACACCAAAGATATCGCCAGTTTTATATATATATATATATATGATAGAATAAAAGTGACTATATATCGTTTAGAATTGATCAGAGTCGACGTGCTTCTTAGTGGATGATTTCCAGTTGAATGGAGTGTTTAATTTGTGTGACAGACAGATAATATTTCGTAGCAAATTCACGGCAAATATGGGATCTAAGTGTACAAGTTTAATGTAATATTTATAATCCTTTAACTATGCGATTCTTTGCCAGCGATATAATACTTGTTTTTCCCAGGGTTTTTTGTCTTGAAGCAGTAGGTACCGTCTACACTCTCTTATAAGTCCATTAAAACTACAATTAAAAAAAAAAGATTCTGATTGGCAGTAGCAAGTGGTTTGCTACCTCCTAACATACTGCACAAAACCATATCTGCCGGCGCTTTATTTGACGGCCGATATGAGTGTTTGCAGTTTGAAACTGGAATCGTCTGATTAACGAGTATAAACGGTAAGATATGGAAGAAGACCAGTCTTGTTGCGCATAATCCAGCTTATTCGCGTGAGTAGTTTACGTAAAACACATTTATTTGTTGATAAATTCTGCTTTACATCAATGATTAACATACAGCAAATATTTTGATAGGTGACGATGAATATGCTGGTTTGTTGATTTTACCAAAAAGTATTAAGAAGCGTTACGCAACGCTATGCCACTCACACACACACACACACACACACACACACACATAAATATATATATATATATATATATATATATATATATATATATATATATATATATATATATATATATATATATATATATATATATATATATATATATATATATATATATATACATGTATGCTTCATCAAGCTACGAACCACAAACGGGAGGGCAATTAAAAAACATATTTAAATAAATGAAAAACGAAATTACTAATGAAACATATTTTACGGCATAGCTTATATAATGTTTTCATTTTTGTACATCTCGTTTCATTAAAAGATTTCTTGAGCACTTTCTTTGAATCACCTGTAATTGTATTTCCATTATCTGATATAGTACATTTAATAATCAAGAATTAGATGTTTAACGTAGCATTGTCGATGTTTTAGTCATATCGCTACGATGTCTGCAATGTAGCAGTTTAAAGGGATATCTAGCATTGGTTCATCATGCCGCAGACATGTAGCATGATGTCCGACCCAGTCACATTATCCTAGCACCAGGCCGACCAGTCCTAACACAAGTCTCTTAATGCTGAGTGCCTAGCGAGGCAGATGTTAATACCATTTTTGAAGTTCTTTGGTATGACTCGGCCGGGGTTCGAAACTGTGATCTCTCACATCTTATGTGGACGCTCTAACCAATTAGGCTGTCAATAATCAAGAAATATGCAAGATGGTTTAGAATGGATCATACCATCATAAATACATTTTATTTTGTACCTATTATGAGTAATCAAGCACAGTGCATTATGAAAACCTTCCAGATCCCTAAGGGCTCAAAATAGTAAGGTACCCGCACACTTCCTACAAAATATAAACTAAACTAAACAAGATTAAAAGCTAAAAGGGGGGAAAACACCAGTGTTGCCAGAATTCCAGATCAAAATAACCGTACATGCAAATTGACATGATCTCATTTTATTCATTCAATTTTATCGACAATAATAACATTTCTGGAGTCTATATTGTCCTAATCACGTGCCTAATGTACCTAATGGGTATTACGGTACCGCATTCTCTTTGAGAAACTGTTTGAAAGTTAATAAAAGAAGGGTAATGGACTAAAAGAGGAATCACAAAAGCTAAAAGCTAAAAAAGAATCTCAAAAGATGAGGAACTCAAAAGAGGAATCACGATCGCTTCGTATTGTCATAATGTGAAAAGAATTGTCCGTAAAAGATTTGTTTGGTAATACAGAAGCACTGATTTTCACGTCTTTTAATCGTGATTCCTCATTTGCGTTCGTCTTTGTCTGTTATTGCTCTTTTGCTTTTGTCTCCTTTTGTGATTTCTCTTTTGCTTTCGTCTCCTTTTGTGATTCCTCTTTTCCGTTTGTCTTCTTTTGTGATTCCTCATTTGCTGTCGTCTCCTTTCGTGATTCCTCTTTTGAGTTCCTCATCTTTTGAGATTCTTTTTTAGCTTTCGTCTCCTTTTGTGATTCCTCCTTTGCTTTCGACTCCTTTTGTGATTCCTCATATTTTATTTCCTCGCTTTTGCAAATTTGATTTGACTCTCGTCTTCTTTAGTGATTCCTCTTGTGATTCCACTTTTGTTTTTGTCTCCTTTTGTGATTCCTCTTTTGCTTTCGTCTCCTTTTGCGATTTCACTTTTGATTTCGTCTTCTTATGTAATTCCTCTTGTGATTACGTTTTTGCTTTCGTCTCCTTTTGTAATTTCTCTTTTAAGTTTGTTTCCTTTTGTGTTTCCTCATTTGCTTTCCATCATTTTCGCGATTTCTCTTTGATTAATCTGAAATGTAGCATCTGGCAATACACGAGATAAAACTGGTGGCAGTTAGTGCATGGTTCTATTTGTCACATCAAATGATTGATGGTGGGAGAAAGATGATACTGATATGCTATCGTACTATTCTTGACCGAAAGGAAAATGAGCTAAACACATGATATGTTTGTTTGTCAACTTACTGGCAAGAAGAGCTGGCAAGAAGAACTAGAACAATTACGTTAACAGCGTCAGTTTTTAGGCTAGCAGTTCTTTTGTTTTGTTTATTCTTATTTATTCTTGTTTCGGTTCATTTTTTCGTCTTTTCTTGCGCTTTATTCTTTAACAGACTAACTGACTAACTGACAGCGAGGATGATTAAGAAGAGTTCGCAACACAAAAAAGAACATTTCCGTTTTGATTCTCTTAGCCAACAGAGTTGCGAAGCCTATAGCATCCATTTTACATCATTGTGTACAAAATATTACTTAATAACTTTATGAAAACTACGAGTATGAAAGCTTCAACCTTGAAATTACAAAGGAATATACAAATGGTCAACTATTATCAAATAAACCATCCACTATTATTATCTAGGTAGTTACACTGTGTACTTTGTAAGATTAATTAGACACCATATATCAACAACATACACAAACACATACAGTCTCAAACAAAACATTTAATAGACGTTATGATATGTACACCCATTCACAACCAACAATAAAAAAAAAATACAAACAACGTTCGTTCCATAATTCTACATTATTCCCGCGATTTTTTTTTTCAACCAGGCAATTTCTTTGGAAACGTAGCATCTTATATACTACATGCATTCTTACATTCTTTTAAACCATTCGTGTAAAAACTGGTCGAGATGCAGAGATATTAAATAATCGCTGCGAATACATGTACTTAATAATTTACGATCAACTAGTGCTTATTTTCTCATTTGTACAACTGATCATTATGCCAGTATAGACAAAGAGGACACATGGAAAACAAATCTGCTTCAACTACCGATATTTCAGTCTATCTTTTACTTTCCCTCTCAATTACGGAACCTTGCATAACTCGTACAGATGATTGTAACGATATTTTTTTTTCCTTTTTTTAATACTCTTTCTAGGAATCATCACTGCGTGCAAGGGTTAAAAAAATTGCATTCTATGTTAATTTTGATGGTATGGTAATGTTAGCACAAATCAATCAAGGTAGTTTGGACACGAGCGTTTGTCTGTACGGATGACCATTTCCGAACGTGCTCAATTCAACTATTAATGTGAAAATTAAATATTCCACTTAATTGTCAAAATGATCTTGGTTCAATGTTGAGTATATAAACAATATATACACAATTTGCGACAACATAAGTATGCAGTGTAAAACACAGTAATCTAGAAATCTTTAGTTTTATCTAACATTTGGAATATTTACATTAATCTGATGAGAATGTTTATTTTTTAAATCACAAAATCAAATAAGTTTCAAATGCCAAAAGTATTCATTTCCAAATCACTAAAAAAGTAACATTCCCTCAAGTACATTTTATAAGCTTAATTCACTAGATAAATACGTTTGCATCCTTGTAATTTACCCCTGATAAAAAGTTTTGTTTAGCACAATAAATAAATCACACAATTTCTGTAAGTATCCTTAATTATCTAAACATCTTTAATATAAATCCATAAAACGTTATCCAATTTAACAAAAATGATTACGACATTAGGCATACAATCCTAGATTTGGAAGATCTAGTTCAATAAATATAATACTTTAATGTCTTGAAAGCAAATTATTCTAGAAAAGAATATTATTATCAGATAATACTACTCCGTCAACCGAATCACGTGATATGATTACCTTTTTAATCCACGGCAACCGTTCAGTGTTTCGCTAAGTAATCTGTTTCAATTTCTGCGACAGATTTATTTTTAAAAAAATATTCGTATTGTTCTTAACACATGTAAAATTACCAAGTTACATTATTTATACTACAGCACACAATATTTATGCTTGTATTTCATGTTGGTAAAGTAATTGCTTATATTTAATAAATCATGAAAATAAATTTAAAGCGGCTTGAGGACCTTTTCGTGTAATAGGAAATTCATTTCAGAAGCTGTTATTGTATTTAGTTTACGGTCATAACATTTCTGATATTTTACTCTGTTTATGAAATGTCGATGAAAATAATTTAAATAAGTGCTTAAGATATCAAACAATAGTAAATGAAGCTATTTTTTTTTGTATCTATAATTAGTTACAATATGCACCCAACTCCACCTTTCCTTCCGGTCATTGACTGAAACTAGAGTAACTCAAATGTCGGAAATATCGAGACGATCATAGGTTATTTTTGGGGTCAAACCAACATTAAAGTGTAAATTTTCAACTTTGCAATCTTCGGTCTAGTGCTTGCTATAGAAAAAAATACCATATCTGATCGTATTTACATATTTGTAAAATTCTATTATTGCATTATTTTCCCCTTATGGACCGGATATTCTTTTCTGCGTCATTTTGTGCAAGCAAACATGCGGTTATTACCATCAGATGTGTCCGTGTTTAGCCGATTGTTAGGGCGACCACAAGTCTTGAACCATCCAAATTTCATCTAGTTTTCGGGAAATGAAAAAATGTAACTCCTCCGTTTTGATGAATCTGGATATCAACAGTCAAAAAAAACAAAGATGTCACTACACTTTTTCACCAATATCAATCGAGAAATGGGCGAAACGCTGCAACAATTGTACATATTTATAATTAAACAAATCATTATCATTAGATTGTCGGAGAAAAATGGGGTACCTAATGCATGACGTTATCTAAATATGCTCGCTGATTGTTTAATTGATTAGCGTGATTGACACAGGGCGATAGTTCAGTTAATTTACTTGCCTATTTAATTCCGTTGTATGCACAGGGTAAGTAAGATATGTACTAGCTGTTATCTTTCGCTATTGTGGCATTTTATAGTTGAAAACAAAACACCGCTATTAACGTAAAACATTTATTTCAGCTACAGCAAGAAAAACAATATGCAGAGTAAAAGGAATAACTTTTAAATGTTTCCAGATTTGTGTTCTCCTTTACGTTTTTTTTCCTATTAAAATATTCCGAAGACAAGTAGAAGAGCCGTTGATAATAATGACGATCATGATGATGACGCAAACGTTGATGAGCGAGATTACAAATATAGCATCAATCGGACATATCTTTGATTAACTATTTTCATATTGGAGTTAAATTACCAAACTATAATAGATCCCGGGGTTGCCGGGTGCTCTAAGGCGCTCGACTTTGAATATCACTGATATTTTACCTCTGTCCGCCCGGGTTCCAGTCGCATGCTCAGCCAACGTGGGTATAGTAGAAAGCTTACCAGTAGGTTCCCATGAGTAGGTGAGAAAGATTACCAGTAGGTTCTCATGGGTCAATGAGAAAGCTTGGCTGTAGATTCCCATGGGGCGGTAAGAAAACTTACCAGTATGTTCCCATACGTATGTGAGAAAGGTTACCAGTAGGTTCCCATGGGTTATGTGAGAAAGCTTACCAGTATGTTCCCATGATTATGTGAGAAAGCTTACCAGTAGGTTCCCATCAGTCAGCGAGAAAGCTTCCCAGTAGGTTCCCATGAGTATCTGAGAAAGCTTACCAGTAGGTTCCCAAGGGTCAGTGAGAAAGCTTACCAGTAGGTTCCCGTAGGTCTGTGAAAAAAGCTTACCAGTTGGTTCCCATGGGTCGGTGAGAAAGCTTACCAATAGGTTACCGTAGGTCGGTGAGAAAGCTCATTATTTGTGATTTAAAATACGATGAACATATGTAATTGGTTTTGGTACTAATAAAAAGCTCAAGCAATTAGAGGTTTTGAACAAATCAAACACCAGGGTTTGGAACCATTAAATAGGCAGTCCAATTATGTATTGTTTCCGGACCAATTAGATAGCTCAAGAATTACAGTAACCTTTCAGTTTTTGGTGTTTTATAAATGCAAGAAAAAGAAAGATGTTTACTGAATTTCCTTTCCTCACATTGGATTTAAGATCAATAAACCTGAGGATTGTTGTTTCGTTACTTCGAAAGTATAATTGTAAAAGGGCAGAATCCATGTACATTTTACCTTACATTTATAAGATCCGTTCAAATAAACAGTTATGAATATTGCGAGATATCTAAGACACGACTTCTTGATCACGTGCATGTATTCTTCAAGTCCTGTGGCATCCGTAGTGAGAGTTGCTCTCCAAACAGTGCATCTGTGGAAAATTACCGCTTATAGCATCTCCTAGTCGAACAACTGAAGCAATTAATCACAAAGTCACCGTTATGAGCATATACGTCTGGAATCATTCAAAGTTGACATCGCTGGCTAAAATTTATGTAATAGTTTGTCTTTGGGATTCATACGTGTTTTCGATACATTTTGTTGATTTAGGCTCTTGAAGTGCATTGAAACATATGCTGTGTGTCCGTAAATGCAATAAAGGCTAATGAAATGCAATAATTTGTACGTATGAAGCAGTCCTTATTTCTTGTCTTTATGGCGATTTGAAAAGCGAGCTACACCGATCTTTAAGTAAGAGTATAATGTCAGACTTTGTTTTAAAATGTGGATGATTCGGCGTTGTATAATACTGTCCTACGTTATAATATTTGTATGTATATTACTATTCTACTTTATTCGTTATATTCCCCCGTCGAAAATAGATTATCATTACTGACTTCCTGTTGAGAATATGTCGATATCGACGCCTGGGGACATGACAGGTGCTTCCCATTATGATCAATCTTATTAACAGCTAATTAACACAAGACCCGTAGCTTATCCGAAACGAACTAAGGCTGCTGCTGACTGCCTCTTGTGATGTAATCGCATCTTCCATTGCTATTTTCCGTTCATTTGACTGAATGGGAGGGTTATGAACAACTCACTTGACTGAAAGAGAAAGAAAGAAAGAAGAAAGAACTGACTGAAAGAACTCACTTGCAATGTTCCCTCTAAGGTGCGCGGCTGCGCGGCCGCGCAACTCATTAGAAAATGTCGCGCAGCAGTTTCAAAATTCCGCGCACACGTTTTGGTAGCAAATACTACTCATTTGACAGAAACAGAGAGTCGTGAACAATTCATTTGACTGAAAGAGAGGGTTATGAACAATTCATTTGACTGAAAGAGAGGGTTATGAACAATTGATTTGACGGAAAATGGGTCAGGGTCAGTGTCAGCTGCATGTTTAAAAAGTAACACCAAAGGGGCTTCTATCAGTAACAGACCATTTTACCCGACCCGAATATGGCCACGCGCTCACCAAGCTACGCAATAATCTTGTTCAACAAGGTTAAATAATCTTTAGTAAATCAACGCAATGTGTGCAAGCTCTAAATGACGAGATCATTGCAGTATGACATCATCAATATGATACAACGTTACCTCTGTATTGCAGAACAATGAACTATGGGGTACAATGGCATTAAAATTACGTGGCTGCGATTTATGTCTCGTATTAAATAATAAAAATATTAAATTAATATTACAATTTTAATAATTACCATAACCTGTTGAAAACATTTGGTTAACCTGCAGAATGTGCTCTCTATTATTGAATTTGATGTAGTTTAAACAATGGTATCATACTAAGAAAATTAAACCATCAATAAGAATCGTTTACTAAAATAGAAACCCATTTCTGTGTGTATTTTAAAAAGTGAATATATGACCTATGATTATAGGGGATTGCTAGAGGCAACTTTATTTCACACTGTCTTATCACAACCCTTGCATTCAGCTGCCAACATCACAAGCATTTTGCACACGAACTTATTCGTCTTTAGCGAGTTTGGATTAGTTGGACATTTAGCTCTGTAGAAATATAAAATTATTAAAATATTAAATTCTCCAATATTTCGAAAGTAATGAGCTTGAACCTTCATTCATTTTCGCAAAACATTGACCAATAGGCTACATTGACAAAGACTTTAAACCATGTTCTCTCCACCTCTCAGCAATAATTATTTAAGAAGAGAATGTTTACATAGCTTTTGCACATATCAACTGAGAATTTCAAGAAAATCTTCCCAAAATAAAATTGTTAATATTATTTAACTTAATTTATATCCAATTTTGTAATTAATAATAAAATTTCCCGAACTTAAATGAGGAGTGCAGTTTACAGTTGGAACTAAATTTAAAACATTTTCTTTTTCGTTTAACTGAAATGTTACCGGAATATGCATTTATTTATGTTTTATACAGCCTCGTTTTTTTTACACCTATTTCATTTGTTGAGTTAAGCTAATTTTGCGAAGTTAGAATTCGCAATAATCGCAAAATAACTCTTCTACCAATCCAATTTTACATTTTTGATAAGTTGAACTAAAATATATTCTAATTCTCACGGAACTTTAAAGACGGTTAATTAAGTGATCCTTTTTACATAATTATGTGTCATGAGAAAGAGTTATTAACTTAAATTTTATAATCATTTTATAACCTTGGTAAAGAATAGCTAGAGTTCAACGCAGCATTTCAGTGTACTAAATGGCAAAGGGATCATTAGAGACGCAGCGGGTACCTATTACATAATACAGTTTCACCACGCCCTGAATCATACAGAAGCATTAAATACAAGCATAATATGTCGAGAAAGTTTTGGTTCCAGCTCATAAATATCTGTGAGGGAACTACTGTAATTAGTCATGTCTGCCTCCGTGGCAACTGGATCAATATAACACGCTACACAGACAGGTGTCACGCTAACAGGTGTTGTTACAATTACGACACCGATTTCAACGAATGATATATGCACTAAAAAGACGGGATTTTTTATCACAAAAATATACTTTTTGCGGAACCAGTTTTCTCATTTTCGAGTTCTAGGATTAGCACAACAAAATTTAAAAAGCAGCATTTTCCCGTCATAAAGATAATCTAAATAAAACTAAAGACACGACACGTGTATGAGTAACCTTAGAATGAAGAATGACGAAAAGTATATGGTAAAATTGAACAGAATGGTCACAATGACATCGCATCTAAATAAGATGGTGATTTCAAGTTCGCCGTCAAGCACATATATAAACAAGTACATAAATATTATGCACAAAACATGCAACTGAAAGCAGTCCATTGCGTTCGATTCGAGTTGCAACATTAAGGTCGAATGTACTAATTTACTAGGATGCAACACATGGCTTTCATATCTAGGTTAATGAGACACTCTTCATATTCTCGTGATTATCCAAAAGCTCTGCGTAATCTAGATGGCGTGAAACAAAGAAGAATGCACAACTAAGCCATTTGAGAACTTCAAGTTGTGTGTTATTGGCGTTTTATTAATTTAGTTTTAAAGTTAAATTCTCCGCTCATCCGCAAAATTACTGAATACCATGCTGGTTATGATCTCGAATTCCCATTTAACTTGAGCGTTGATGAAACCTGTGTAGAGCACATGCTTTCACAGTCCCAGTACAACTGCAGACAGGGGGCCTGAGTGGTCGAGTGGTCTTAGGCGCTCACCGTTACGGATCACTGCTATCTCATCTCTGTCTGCGTGCGTTCGAGTCTCGGATTCGGCCAATGCGGGTATGTAAGAAAGCTTGCCAGTAGCTTCTCGTGGGTCGGTGGTTCTTTCCGAGGTTTTCCTGGGTTCTTCCTCCACCATTAATAGGACCGCCATGTATAGTCTTCTGCTGAAAAATGGCGTTAAAGCCAACAACAACAACTGCAGACAGCTTTTGAACGGAGCAAAATATGTTCTGCCTCAACAATTGCCAGACCCAGTCGAAATAAAATTTTTTTAAAAAAAACAATCATCTGTTTATACCTTTAACAACTCAGTTTCATTGCATACTTCTCATGTATGATCAATCAAATTTATTTTTAGTTCGCAAAACAGGGGTTTTCCCCCAAACTAATCTAGGTGGACACTCTCACTTTATATAATTATGAGATAGACTAAAATTAGTTTTGGGAAGGAACGCAACTTTGGAGTAAATGTATCACTCGTATCCAGTTAGTTAAAATTAGTCTAGACGACTTCGTTAGTAACTTAATAACTAACATTCCAAAAGGACCGAGTTTTATTATTTTTTATATATGACACAGCTAATTAGTGTCAGCTCCTTTTTGATGTTATAACAAATAGATCCAAGGTGATCTCTACTCGGACTGATTCCATTGTGCAAACTCTACATAAACCAATAGTCCTTTACAGCTTATTAAGAATGACAACTCCTCACAGTGTTCCTTACATAATTGAAAAGAATATCATAAATAAATAAAAATTGTAGATGTTCGCATAAAGCCTGTTTCGATTATATATATATATATATATATATATATATATATATATATATATATATATATATATATATATATATGTTGTCATGAATTTGCAAACGTTTGTACAAAATTATTCCGATCATTTCATTTGCGCTCATTATTGTTTTAAAACTATGGTCACGTGTATTGTAAACAACATTAAATAGGTTTTTTGTTTTAAAATCACGTCAACTTCAATACTAAATTACCATTTTGCAATAATTATCTGTTCACATCACATGTATAGCTGAAAGTATAGCGGACATCATGCAGGGGCCGAAAAAGGTCTAATATAGTATTTAAAAATGAATACAAAATATGCATTTCATTAGATATTCTGAGGACACACCTTCATACCATATATACTGACTTGCACGTTGAGACCCACTGCAAACAAAGACAGTCTCAGATCTGCCGGCACATTATGCGCCGGCTGATCTTGGTCGAATCAGTTTGTTTGGAGTAATCAATTTAACAAACATATACATGGCAGATAACAATCTTTGTTGTTTGTAGTTTGATTTGTTTTATAATCAAGTATATAACGGCATGTTGAACGTAATCGTTTTAGAAAGTGAAATCGCTATAACCAGTTAACAAAGGTTTTTAAAAACTTTAC